>JAPWLS010002159.1:0-115442 GCA_028551675.1 Tineola bisselliella | reverse complement strand
TTTGCCATTAAGCATAGAATTTGTCGTGCAATATTATAATTATGTTACAGTACAGTTGAAATTAAACTCTTCGTATTCGCACTGGGACGTGCATAATTATTATAGAAGCCAATTTTGACGTTTATATAATATACGTGATGATAAAAATATATAATTACATTACATACATCATTTTGTACTATAAAACCCCACTATAAGTTTAAGGAAGTTGTTTTTCTAGCACAAAATCGTTTGTCTGTAAATCAAATGGTTGTTTAGGCTGGCAACATAATATATTCAAATATCGAACCTTACTAAAACATGGGTATTAACTAATACATGTCTTATATGTATAATATAGCAACTAGAGATGTTCCGACTAGTCGGCCACTAGTCGGTAAAGCCGACTATCCGGCAATTATCGTAATCGGCGACTAGTCGACGTCTAATCGGTAAAAAGTGCCGACTATCCGGCTTGTTATTTTGTGTCTATTTCTCAATAAAATGTATGTGTTACTTCCTTGTAAAGAAAATATATTGATGACATTTAACAAACAAAATTAGTATCTTAATTAAAAAACAAATCAACATAATATTTAATGACATATATTGCAATACTGCGTGATGATATTTGAAACTATCGTCAAACTAGTGAGCTGTAAAACTCAAAAAACTTTTTTTGTTATTTATATTTGTCCACATGTCAGTAGTGACAGAAATTGCAGCGAATCAGCTGTAAACGCAGCGTCACGGGAATCCCCTAAACCGTAGTCGGCTTGGCCGATTAGTCGGCCGACTAGTCGGCCAAAGTCATAATCGGCACATCTCTAATAGCAACCCATACAAAAATCAGAAATATATCAGTTTTAAAATATGACCCCAGTATATCTAGATTTTAAGCAAATCCTATATAACCTTGAATTTCTCGTATTTGACGATAAAAAAAGTAAAATAAAGGAGGATTTATTCAAGAAATAAGGCACGTATTAATGTTTAGCTTACCATAAAACGAACAGGTGAAATATTAACATTTTCTTTGCATTATCCCAGACTTAAACCGCATTTACAGGGCCAAAGTTAACTCGAGTGAATTAAGTTATTTCAAGTATAATGTTTTGTTGAATCAAGTTTACTTTAACTAACCAAATATACTAAATAAAATAAATTATGGAATGTAAAAAAAATGGTGTAAACGCGGCACAAAGTCCGATAGTGGAGTACGAACGACTTGTTTACATTGCGCCTAATGGCGTGTGAAATAATATAGATCGTCTAAAAAAAGCTATTAATACTGAGTAAAGTTTCTTATAATTTATATCAATATATATTCACCTAGGTACTATTTTGTTTTGTCTATGTATACATATAATCTAAAAAGCCTAATATAATGTGTGGGGGCAGTACTACCACTTTTTAGTCTATCATCCCTAAATTGACCTAGTCACGTTGAACGAGATCTACGGTCAAGTGTCAAAATCGTGCATATCGAGAGGAACACGCTTTTGTCACCAAGCCGACATATCGGAAGTGAGTTATACAAGAGAAACATGGGCGTAACCAGTCATGGGCTCAGGGTGGGGCAGCAGTCTAAAATAATATGTAACTAGCAAACTATACCTGCGGTCTTACTACGGTTAATTTTTTTTGAGTCGACTGACGACTGTCGAGTGTGGACATTCTTACAGATATTAAGTATTATAGTTAGTACCTAGATAATTAAGTTTATTAGATTTGATTAAGTACCTTACAGGTCAGAGCCAGGGTGGGGCAAGAGTCCCACCCTGCCTCACCCTGGCTACGCCCATGAAGAGAAACATTCAGTTTCAGCAGGTGAGAGCAATAGGTAGCATGTATTTATTAAAAAAATATGTTTTTAATTATTATATTAAAAAAGATATCTCCGAAAATTAAAATATTAAATTCTTATAATGATTTAATTCAATTTAAAAAAATGATGCTTAGTGAAGTGAATTATGATTTAATAAAAATAGGAACATTCTTGAAACTGTAGTCGCGCGATATATGTATTTCTTCAACGATGAATCCGTAATTTATTACCAATTATTGTATAATACTATAATTATATTTAAAAATAAAAAATGACCTCCACAAAAATACTATAGCAATTATAATTGTCAAAAGTGTCATTAAAAACTATTAACAAATAATTACAATAATTATTTTTATTTGAATAAAGTTTTTTTTTAAATCTGTTATAAAACTACCTACTTTTAAATTATCTAACAAATTATTTTGGGACTAATTTACAATCGCATTCATTTTGATTCATTTACAAAGCTACTGAAGTGTAGTTACTGAGCGACAAATAACATTTAAAAGACGTTATTCGGCTTACTATACAATATTTTAATTATTTTTATAACGACGTTACGACAATTGTTTTTAAGACGATGTATGTAAAACTTAAAAAAAGGTCGGATTAAAAGTGATCAAAATAAACGCGATAGTAGATAAGCCGTAATATATACAGTATAGGGGGAATCCATAGTTCATTTAAAATATTACTAAATCAAATTGTGTCCCTCCAAAAATATTCCTCTAATTTTGATGCAAAGTGTATTTTGTAAACCTTACAAACACATGCCTATGTTTGCAAATTAGATACTTTAATTTAGCAACATTTCACAAAGTTATTCTTCTGTAAATATTAACATAAGTTCTACATATTTCATCGATTTTTACAACCACTACTCACAGACCACAGTATACGCGTTTATTTTATTCCAAATTAAGACAAGTATTTGGATATGAATATTATGTTTGTGTTGTCTTAGTCCTGAAAACCATACCACAGGGTGTCCTAACTTGGGGCCAGCGCATTGTGTGTGTATTAAAAAATATTTAATGCCTTTTTCATATGGTAAATTTATCAACTTATTTTTTATAAAGCTATGACTGGAATTTTTAAGACTATTCATTAAGATGACTTAAGTAATTTAAATGGCTGTATGCGGCTTTTATTTATTCCACGACATTTATTTCATTAGTAAATTAATTTTAAATATTAAAATTTAAAAGAAAAATTATTGTGTAACATCTAAGCTATGTATTTTTGTAATTTTATTAGAAGTGTAGTATCTATCCCTTTATCATCTTGAGCATGCCGTCCTATCCTATAATTAAAATTTCGTTTAGTTTGTATAATAGTAGTCCTTTTTATAATATGTAGTCCTAATGTAATTTTGTAGGTAGGCTTAATAAATACATACCTATTTAAGTATGTATATAACATCTATGTATATACCTATTGTTTTTATAGATGACTTTAAGGTTGTAAGTAGACTAATGATACTTCAAATTAGTCTAATACGTGTATATCTAGCACCTATGACATGTCCTAGTAACATGAGACTCCATTTATAGCAGCCATTCTCAAAGTGTGTTCCGCAGAACCTTAGGGCTAAAATACTGCAAAAAATACCTACCAAAGGGAGATTATAAGGTAACATCTATTCCAACTAAATATTACGTAATATTACATTACAATATGATTATTCATAAAAATATATAAATCAGTTTTTTATAATTATATTAAGTGTTTTTCCTTCGCCAAAAAAGTTTGAGAACCGCTGATTTATAAAGTTGGTATAGCGGTTAATGTACTTGAAGCAGAAACACAATAGCATAAATATCGCAACAGTTAAATATTGATTCGGGTTAATAATAATAACACTAACAGTATAGTTTCAGTATTTTCCAATAACTATGCGACTGTTAGTTCCAACCGTTCTCGTTTCAGCCGCCTGACACTCCAATTAAGCAGTGTACACTGTCGGTCCGACAGACAATGACGCGGAAACCAACAATTAAACAATACAGATTGGCTATCTTCCCATTTCCTCTAATTTTTTTTATTATTAAAAAAAGTACATTAATTATTTGATTGTGTTTTTTACGAAAATAATAATAATATTTATTCTCTCCCATTCTTAGTTACATTTTTTTATTATTATTATTTTATTAATGACCTCAGATGTCGATTATTAGGGCAAAACCTTATGTCATGTCTAGAAGCCTTAAATTTTGGGAGACTGATGACCGAACGTTGTGACGAAAGCCTTAGGCCTGCATTCAGGACACCAATGCTCCCAATTCATCTTACATATGTATTGATTTTCGATTGTACTATATATGTGAGTATTTTATTTTCTCTAACCCGCTTAAATAAATAAAAATAAGTAATCCCTACTAATATTATAAATGTGAATGTGAGTTTGTTTGTTACGTTTTCACGCAACAACTACTTAACCGATCATCATGAAACTTTGTACACATATTTTTGGAGGTACTACAAGTAACATAGGATACATTTTATTTTTCCAATTTTCAATTTCCAATTGACTATAGTTTCAGCTGTTTGGAATCATATTGATTCATTTCTATTGAAATGATATTTGATACTTATTTAATGACTTAAATGCGAGCGAAGCCACGGGTAAAAGCTAGTAATTATGTATAATCTCTAAATGTAAATTACTATTTATAAATACCTAAGTAAGTATTTTTGTCATCATCCAAAGTAATTTAACACAAATTACTGACGTACTACTAAACTAAAAGCTATAATTTATAGAATACCTATTAATAGATTATACTCATTGACGTGACAGAATTAGGTCGCATTAATTCGATAGTTAATTTATGACAATTTGTCGTAAATTATCTGTTCTATTTATATTCGGATTTTATGACTACTAGGGGAACGATGTTCAAGTGAAGTTTGATATGTAATCATCTGATCATTATTTGACAGTAGAAACTGCGCTTGAGCACGTAGTTTATTTAGAAACGCGTATAGGGTTTATTCGTGATATAAGTTATTTATGGATTTTGTGCACTTAATTGAAATTATTTTTTAAAGTAATATTAAGTAAACACTATTTCTAAGTATATTTATTTTGGTTAAGATAAGTTTCAAAATCGAAATCAAATTTGAATATCAATGACTGCTTTGTTGTATTGTACTAAAAATATATATAAGTAAACGGTATCTAGTTTTACAAAGGATCGTTTTTAAAAACAAAAGAACATGGTAGTGTCACCTCATCAATAAAATGCAAAACTATCCGCCAAGACTTCTATACATCTCGCTAAAGACGTGTCACGATTAATAGTGTTACATATAATAGCTATACAATTAAAAAACTATAACTTAGAACCATCAATAATCGGTATCCAACAGTCAAATCGACGTTTCGGATAATGGCAAAATAGCAACGTCGCACGCATAAATTTAGGGGGATTTACGAGGTGCGATTCCACAAATAATGGTAGCAATTGCGCCCGACGCATTAAACATTTGAAACCGTAAATGTTCACAAAGCGGATTAATTTTGTTTATATAGTTCTGTTTCAGTATAGTATTTATATTAATAATTTTAACCAAATACATGCAAATGTTATACATACTAGATGGGCTGAAAAGTTCCCGGCCTCTCATATAGATGGCGCTATAATCGCTAAATTAGTCATACTCTCGTAAAGAGCAACTACTTATTTTAAGGCACTAATGTCAAATTTTATGAAATTTCATTAATTTGTCTCAAAGTGACAATCGATTGAGTAAAACTAGTCGCATAATCGGAGAGTATTATATATACAGGGTGTCCCGTAAGTAGTGGTTCAAACGAAAACTGGAGACAGAAGGGGTCACGCCCTATTAACACGTTGAAGACCGCAATGCAAAATCGTATTTTTCATATATGGACCAGCATTTTTTTACATGTATTATTTTTTAAATATTTTTTGTATTGTATGTATTTAAATAATGCGCACCGGTGTACAAGCGGTCTCCAAGTAGAACACGTCGAGTGCCCACTCGTGAGCACGCGGGCCGATGATGTTGTTGCAGATGCGGAGTGACCCACCGGTGGGCATGCGGTCAACGTGTTAAAAATATATATAAAAAGCATATTAGAAAAATAAAAATTGCATATGTTCCATGTCCATGGTCCACTACTTACGGGACACCTGTATATTTATAATAGCTTGACATATGGTCACTCTCCACTTGACGTTATGGTACAGTGCTAGACCAAACAAATGCCTGCGTGCAACAGTCATCTCCACTATGCCAGCCTGAGTAGACATAATAAAAAAAATCGTAAAATATGACAATAGAAGCAGTGTCTAATAATCCTCACAATCTAGACACTTCTTTGATCTAAATATTACTAATGCAAGCGTTACATAGATAAACATAAAAATATTATATCCTGGTTTTATGAAGAGGATCGTAAAATATCACATAATATTTGGATATGTTGTGTGATACAAAAACAAAAACTCTTTTTCTCAAAATTACTAGTTTCATATCAAATAGCAGTTTGATATTTTGTATATCCTTTTTAATTCAATCCAAAATATTTTATATGCTTCGTTATGGATTAGTTTTGGTTTTAGTTAAGTTAATACTAGTATTTTTGATGTGAAACATCTATTGGCGCGGGTATAAACCGGATTGTTGGCGTGGCGACGAGTTTATTTTATCGAGTTATTTCTGAAATCTATATCATTTAAGAAGTTTTCGTTTTTAAATTTTGTATTTAATATAAATAAATGTTTCTTAAATAAATAGTCATCATTTTCTGTAAAAAAATTCATAGTATTTAATTTTTTCATTAAGCAATAATTAGTTCCTGTTGTAATCTTGTCTTTTACGCATATAACTTGAATAAACACGATGTTTCACATCTGCCAGGCGTCCCGTGACGGCTCACATTTTTTTGTTACTACCCTATTTATTACTTGAAAAAATATTTTATAAATTTATATTAATCGTTATTTTTATAACATTTTGTACATTAATAATTGTTAATTAATTGGAAATTAATTATTTTCTTGATGCATGTACTTTGATTAGTCGCCAATATTGTCGCGCGATTGTATATACGTAGTAAGTAAGCCGCTTAAAGACTTTTAAATTATGCAATATATTATAATATTAAATCAATGCAATAAATTAATGTATAACTAGATTTTTATGCGGGATATTTGCATAAAACAGATTGCGCAGTTTCACTGCAACATAATGTGGTGGAGGGAAGATTTGCAGGAGCTCAGTTTTATGTTTTAGAATACGAATATTCTGTTTCGTTCTCAATAGGAAATTGTTGTTAGTAGGTATATTTACAATGTAAATATGATATTATTTTAGCCAATTAAGGCAGTTCGTATGTGTGAATTTTTTTTTAAGTCGACGTCATTGCAACTTGTCATAATAACGTTACGTAGTCTAAACGTAACTTTTTACGTTACTATACACTAAAAGTTTTTGTAAAAGAAAAAATAAAATTTAAAAAATACTGCATAAAACTGCATTGTGTATAAACATAAAAAACCTCATAAAAAGCATATCAGGAGGAAGATCACGCACGAAATGAAAGACGTTTTTCATCAGAAACGAAATTTATGTTAAAAGAAAAATATTTCCATAAATCTTCTGGTACATCGCCAGCTGGTACCCAAAGGGTTTCATAGTGAGTCTCAGACGGTTCTCTGCAATAATATTTGTGTATTATCCGTTGTCTTACATGCGCGTTGCATTACGTATTGACATAAAATTAGGCACATAATGTGACGTCATTGGACTATCTACTATCTAACTATCTCTCTCTATCTCTCTAACTATCTGTACAAATCTCAGAAACTATTGTAGGCGTTGTTATTCAGTTTTACCAATAGCCTGATGACCAATAGACATGCGAAAAATGTACGTGTATACTTAATTAATAAATATTCGACTAAAATCTGATATATACTAGGTAGGTATATGTAAGAAAGAATTTGCCCACAATACTATTAGATAAATACTGGTTATAGATAAAAACTGGTTCCCCAACCGTAGCAGAGCAATGTATAACACTATTATTTCACTATTACTGGCGAAAACTTTATTTGGCTTTTTTATTTCTGTTTGTTTGTAATTAATTTTTCATATTTAACTTACTTTCTGAATAAATCTTCAAAATCGCATAGAACACACTCGAAGACAAGTTTGTTTCTTATTCAAATTGATGCGGCTTGCATTTGTCGCATTTTAAAACAATAAATCACGTAGCCTCGCTTACGTAAGACAAAATTCTATAGTGCATTAGTATTCTTTTGGTGTTCATCGCGAATGACAGCGAACTCGTGGGTTGGGGAATGTGGAATTTCATTTATAGGAGACCGCACTACTTTAAGACGGAACACTGTTTCTTGTGACGCAATCCTCCGCTGCAAATTACAGAAGACAAAGTTCCATTCTATATTTTATTTATAAAAATGAATAATGATAACGACTATATGTTTCTTTAAGCTTTTTGCTATTATAACATTAACTTCACGTATATTTATTTATGTATTCATAACATTTTAAATATAGCCTTTGCCTATTTTTAAAAGATATCAAGCCAGCGTGTCCGATCTATCTGTCATTGTCATCTTGTGTGTGCGTTTTAATATTATACATCATTCTTTGCAATCGAGTTGTTTCTCTAAAATCATCATCGCTCGTGTCTTCGAATACACCCCGTGTTACAATATTAGTCTATTAATTTAATATAATAATAATAAATACATAGAAATACAATGTCATGAATAATCTACTTTTTTATTTAATAAAAAATGTAATTTATTTTCGACCGGAAATCAAACCTCAGTGCAGCGAACGATGTAGGCGAGACTGAAGTCTATAGGTATAAAACTATATTATGTATATATATTATATTAATATTATTTATATTGTTAATACTTCTCTGTGCACTATTACACCACAGAAACATACACAACGTATTTCTTTATTGCTGTGGATTCAAATATAAATCGGAAGCACATTGTTTTCAGATATAAAAAAAATATATTATTTTTAAGTACCTACATATATCATTAAATAAACTCTAGTCTAATAATACGATAAAAAATAGAGTGATAATTATACAAAGAACGTCAGACTGGACTAATAACCACAATTAATCTTCCTAACTATCTTTTAATTAATGCCTCTATTATATCATAGGCTCTGAACGTCTAAATACATATAAAATAATGATATCTTACTTTCGTGTACTTAACCTGACGAAACTTAAATTATATGTTTGGTTAAATAAATATGTAATTAAATAAGATTGATTTGTACTGTAACCGTTTTATATGAGACTTGAGGTGTTTTATCTATACCACCCATTCTCAAAGTGTGTTCCGCGGAACCCTAGGACTAAAATACTGCAAAAAATACCTACCAAAGGGAGATTATAAGGTTACATCTAAATATTACGTAATATTACATTGCAATATGATTATTCATAAATACATATAAATCAGTTTTTATAATTATATTAAGGCTTTTTCCTTCGCCAAAAAAGTTTGAGAACCGCTGATCTATACTAATATTATAAAGAGGAAAGATTTGTATTTTTGTTTGTATGTATGTATGTATTTATGTTTGTAACGAATTGGCTCAAAAACTACTGGACCGATTTCAAATATTCTTTCACCATTTGAATGCAACATTATCACTGATCAATATAGGCTATATAAATTACAGAAAAAAATAAGGATCCTTACTAAAACTGCAATAATGTAATCCAAGGTTGCCAAAAATTGCCATAAAGTTTCTTTCATCGCATGCGCTGCGAAAACTATTGATGATAGAACAAAAAAATGTTTTACAATATTAAAGAATATATCAATATCTACAAAACATGTCGTGATAGGTAACATCTATGAAGTGAAATAATTATTTTCGTCTTTGTAGTAGTACAATGAATAATTAAAAAAATTAGCAGCCACTATAAGAACGATAAAAATATACGCAATGATTACAATGGAAAAGCAAATTATGCAGGAAGTCGAAGAAATGAAGCGAAAATGCGATTATTTCTCTTAGAAGCGACCGAAAATATTCTACCAAATACGTTTTATTTAACGGCAGCGAGTTGCCAAATGATGTAAATTAGCATATCTGTAATTCAGGTCGCTGTACTTATTTGTCGAATAATTTGTTTCTTGTTTTGATGAATAATTTACATTATCATTTCGAATGTTTTACGCAAATGTCTCTCTATTTGTTACGAGCACCTTTACACAAACAAATGAAGGTGAAAACAGCCAATTTCAAGTCTCTTTAGCAATGTATGAAGAATCAATTAAAACAAAACATAACGCATGGATACGCGTGGAACGGGATACTAGCCGAGTTGAGTCGAAAAGAGCCGACGAGTCACGAAGGTATGCTCAACAGTCGCTCTAAGACCCGTACCGCAGTAGATGTTTCGCATCACAAACATGTTTATCTTACCAATAATAAACTTAATTAATTTTCTTCAAATCAAACATCACAATTCTTTCAAAATTAATTATCTTGAAACATTTATTTAGTTAGGAGTTAATACAAAAATAGATTGTTTATTAAATAATATTTATTAAGTAAGTAAACCGCCCACTTGTTTTTTGTTTCATTGTTCTTTTGTTAAGCTAATAAACTCTTTCTTATCTTACACTTAAACTAACCATGTATTAAAGAAAGTAAAAATATATTACATATCATTTCGTAGAAATTAGATAATGGAAAATAAATTCAATTTTATAGTGATCTGGCATGCGACCGCACTTCGACTGATGTTAATCCTGTGGGCTCATCATGAATTTTAGTCTGGCTTTCGAACTGAGTTCGCTTCAAGCGATTTGTATGGAAATTTGAGCAGCGCCACCGCGTGCGGATTTGGAACTACAATATTTTAGATACTTTTTGTTAATTTTCAAACGTCTCGATCTTTCGTTCATTTGATAGATTGCTGGTGCTCGTTAGTCGTTAGTAAAAATTCATGATCCCGATTGCTAACGGATCCGTTTTACTTGTGACAGCTCGATTCGAAAGCCAGACTAAATTCGTGATAAGCCAACAGTCCACTACACTTGAAATCGACATTGGTTTACGTGGTTTACAATTTCTCTTATTCACGAGGCCAACGTGCACCGCTGAAAGTGACTTGTTGAATGTTCAAGTCGGCATGGTGGAAGCGCCTTTGCCTGTATTGAATACCTGACATGTGACATCAGCTACCTGCGAAGCCTGTGCAATAATTATACTTATAATGTCAGTCAATGTATTCATTTGTTTAATGTATATCGTTTTGTAATATTATTGAATTAGAAAATATAAATAAATTAAATTTTAATACATGTACCTACTTATATTCAACATATAATTGTCATACTGACAAGATTTTTATCACTTTAACTAGCGTTTTTGCCTTCGGTCTCTGAGTTTTTACAAAAAAAAACACCTGAAAAAAATTTCAGTTCCTGAAACACTTTTCTCTTTAATATACATATAGTCCTTCTCTTTCTTCTTGTCCTCATACTCAGATACATACAGGACATCTTAATTTGAGTTCAAAGTGTTTAAAAATTATACACCCCAATAAATAGTGAATTATATTTGCAACATTGTATGCCATAATAAATGTTTTGAAATATCAACCACCCTCGTTACGTCGACCAATTTATTACAGCATCGATAAAATACGTAATGTATCTTTGTTATCCCTGCGGCGACTTTCTGTGTCGTCGATTTATACTCTGGAGCTAACGTAGCTGCAATCGGTTAACAGTAAATTGTAACGAGGTATATTTCATATAACTAAGTATAATAAAATAATATAGTAAATTTATTAGGCATATATTTAATTATTTTTATTTACTAACTGGATAATTCACTCTCTATTGTTTTTAACCCGCGCAGACCAACCAGCAACTCGAGATATCTTATCTCCATTTGAAAAGATGTGTAAAAACACTTAAGATTATACAAACAGAGCGTAGGAACCCGCATCGAAGAAACAAAACGTAAACAGTTACCAAGTGGTGAGCGACAATCACCTCTCGAATGCAAAGGGTTAATTTTCGTAAATCGTGACAATGCGACAACCTTTCGAAAGCTTTATAGACAACGTACTGAGACAGAAAGCGAAAACGAATTTAAGCCGCAAAAAAATCCAAAACTTAAATACAATGCTCTATTTACAGAACTTTTCCGTATATTAAAATTTATACATATACATATTATACATATGTCTATGTGTGTGTATGTTTGTGTGTAAAAATAAGGAATAATATATAATTATTTTATGTAGATATGTATTGCATTTATTTAGTTATTACAGTAATGCCCCGCTTTACGCGAGGGATACGTTCCGGAAAAAATCGCGTTAACTGAAATTCTACGACCATAGAGAAGTTGATGACTACATTATGTTTATACGCACTCTTTCGCGTAATTTAATAATAAATTTGAATTTCGCGTTATAGTGAAACCGCGCATAACGGTGTCGCGTAAAGCGGGGTATTACTGTATTAATATTATTTTTCTTATTATTACACCTGTATCTTACCGCTCACGCTGACAAAGAAAAAATATGAATTTTGTGTTTTTTTTTAAATTACTATTAGTATAATCAAATTTAAAATAAGTAATTAAATATCCAAATCGTAACCAATTTAATTAATTATAAGAAAAGTTTGTTTGTCACGTACATTACCGAATATGTTAAGTTGCATGCACATAATTTTGAACTTTAATCCTTTTGTTAGAATGGTGACGATTAAACGTGCGGATAGTTTATACATTTTGTTAGTACGGCTATAGTGTTTTACGGCGCGTGATAATTTATGAATTGCCACAATAGTGGAGTAATAAAAGAAATGTATGTAGGTATAATATACCTATACAACAAGAAATGTCGACGAAGAACAATGTATTTAGTTAACCTTTTTTCGACACACCTTACACACCTAATTGATGTTGTACCTACCTCAATTTGAAAGCTACATTTACTGATAAAAGTAAAATTTATTTATTTAATGCATGGATACATTTTTTTGTAATCAAGTTTCTTTACCTTTGTTTTAAATAATAGCTATATGTATGTGAATATCCTGTTTTAATATATACTATATTGGTATCACCCGCTTCTGACATAGTATTGTCCATGATGGTTGGTTGTCTAGTAAATAATATTTTAGTAGTGATAAGACCGCTAATTGTTCTTAATTAATTATCAATTTAGAACTTGAAACATTGTAGTCATATCTACCATTCTGATTCTTCTGTATTGAAAGAAGAATTACAATTACTGCATAAAGATGAATTAAAACTGAAAACCATAAAAACAAAAACAAGTTACTAAATTTCAAAGATAAAACCAGAAGCTTCATAAAATTTTATAACTATGCATTTGTAAATATTTTGCAGACGCCAAGTAATCCCAAATGACAAAGCCTCGTATCTTAGACTGCGATAAACAAGTCGTTTTAATTAAAAACATAATTGCTCAGAATATGAGTCTAGACTCAATTAACTAAACTTCTTTTTAGCTTTCCAAACTCATTGTGAAATGACAATTTAAACGAAACACGAGTAAGCTCCGTCAAGCTTTTATAAGCTGTAAAAAAAAAGCTTTATATTTTTTCGTTCCATAGATCACAATTTCCTTAAGTAATTCATAAAATTTCATGGAAGAATTTACACGCAAATTTCTTCGTTACATTATAATTGTAAATAGACGTATGATACATACATATGTAACCGGGTCTAGGTCAAGTCGATTGCATACATACTTTTCACTACATATCGCTAAGGCAGGCCACGCATACACCACGCACGCAGTGATTAAATAATCATAGCTGTGGACATGCAAGTACATAATATGTACAATCGAACAAGAAAATTATTCATAAAAACCTATTAATAATATACAGGCTGTCTTAGCTTGTAATTATTATGTTGCCAATAATTACTAATAGAAAACACATTAATTTGGTAGATACATGTTTTCTTAAGACCCTTAAACGATAAAAAGTAGAAACAATAACAATAAATAATAATAATAATACATTTTGTATGTGCAGTAAGAGAATTTTAAAAAATAATCATATCACAATAAAATTTTGTGTTTTGGATAGGAAATTATTTCCTCTATTACCAGTATTTCCTTGGTCCATGACGTACAGGACACCCTGTATACAGTAACGACAGGGACTAGTATAAAACATACCTTATCATTGTATTGTTACAACTGATGTTTAATTTAAGGGTGATAAACCAATGTTTTGGTCTACTGTACTTTTGTCACATATAAGTATCTATGTCTATACATTACATAAAATATACGTAACTCGATATAATACTCGTTTCATGATACGTAAGTTCAATGACTTTTTTTAAACTTCGTATCAATGTACTCTGGTTAATCAGTATGATAAACATGTTGTGCTTGAATTTAAATTATATCTCTTAACGAAGTATTGATTATGTTTGAGACCATAATTATTTATATATAATTATTATTCTATTGAAGTCGTTAATTTAAAAGTACGTGGAAATAAACAATAAAATATATATGCATACAATTTCCTGTATTAGAGCAGTGGTTTTTAATCTTTTAGTGGTGACCATTTGACAAAATTTCTGTCTTGTCAGTGACCAACTGTTTCGAGGTAATGTACAATAAATGTAAATATAAATAAAACACACATAAAATTATACTTATTAACGGAATAACGGAAATAGCTTCGCGGACCATCAATTGAGAACCACTGTAAGGAAAACACAACAACCAAATCTGAACCAAATGTTCACTTTGATTACTTTTATTCTATCTTTCAAAGCTTGTGTAGTTGCCAATACTTAAACTTCGGATTAAAAGAATAACATAAGATATCGCTATACTATGCAGCTGAGCTTTGGACTTTGAGCTTTCCATCCTTACAAATATTTACTTTTATACAGTTTTATTACTATCGCGTTAAGCTTTGAATACTTTACAGACGATTGCAGAGATACTTAAAGTATTTTAAATCATATTTGATTATAAGTTATTATAAAATATAATAGATAAATCTAATTAGAAGAGGAATGCGGAGATCAAGCCGCTAAAACTGGTTAATAATAATTAAATATATAGTCAGAAGTAAGTTTTACTGACTAAAATACATTGGTCCTAATGACATAGCCACTATCGATAATAAATTAATTTATTTATTTACAAAAACAATGTAAACAAGACTTCCTCCGATTGTTTTGTTGACTGTACACTCGATGCTTTAACAATACTTGTTTGTCTTTCACTCGAGAATACTCCAAACAAAATTACTCGTACCTGAGAACGTTTGTCTCTCCAATGGCTTAACAAATAAAAGGGTGACTGTTGTTCTTATTGCGACTATTTCTCACATTTTTGTGACTTAATATTTAAAACAAATGAAATAGAATGTGACGTAAATGTAAGATTCGAATTTTGAATGCAGTTTATTCTTCTACATGACTACTAACAATTTTAAATTACTTAAATAAATAATTTTAGTTGATTTAGTAGCCCTTACTTATAGTTTTATTAGACAAATATTAATTAAAAGTTTGCTTAAATTAAGATTAAATTTTTACTTTAATTAGTGGCTTGTACTGAATAACTTTAAATGTTATTTTAAGGTAATAAGTTTAATGAGTTCCTTATTGCGTAGTGTATCCATGCGTATAACCTTTGTGGCACAGGGGTTAGTGTGCCTGACTATTACCCGTATTACACATTATTTACATTATTTTATATAATAATGACTAATTATAACAATGCCATGCTAGTTTGTTTTGGACGTGGACTCAGAGCATTATACGACTAAGTATTATTATTACATTTATATAATATATAATAATGATTTTATCGTTAAATGTTTAAAAATATTATAAGCTAAAAAGTAACAACGTCGGATACATATTACCCAAAAAGAAAACAATAGAAATTATTAAAAATATTCCAAATGACAACAAAACAAAAAACTAAAAGACGACGGGCGACCATCATAAATATTAAACATCCTAAAAACGCCCCCAACAAAAAGATAAAAGAACGCAAATTGTCAAAATCTATTTATTATTTCCTACCAAAAAAGCCGACGTTAGGTCAGTAAAGAGCTTTAAAAATTCCTTACGCACTCCTAATTTTGTCCTTTTCTGAAAATGCTAATAGCTATCATCTATGACTACGTCACAAGCCTCATAGGGAGGCTGGGCGTTGAACATCGTATCCATCGGGTAGTCGACTCGCTAGCTTCGTATTGGTCGGACGCTCGTAGTGGCGCTACGCACGTAGCAACTACGAGAATTCAATTCGTAACGTATTGTTTTAGTATGTGTTTATTGGACAATAAATACGACATTTAAAGTGTTTGTGTATTTTGTTAAATTCTGAAAGAGTTGGTTTTTCAGTAAAAAGTTTTTTAATATAAAATTGTTTTTGTGTTTTAAAATTGAGGTGTAATAAGTAATTTTTAAAAAGTGTTAATTATTAGATAAGTGCATTTTTAGAAGATTTTTTTAATTATCTACTTCATTAATATCTGTAAGTCAATTTGATTTATTTTTATTAAAATTATATTTTATAATACAATATTTAAAAAAATATATTAATTAAAAAACAATTGCCACCCTCCTAAAGAAAATAAACCTTAAATTGCATGAAAACTTTCTACTAGAATACCGACTTATAAGAAAAAATTAAGGAAATGTTAGCATATACATTAAAATTCTAATTAAATTTCGCAGCTTTATTTTTAAATCGGATTATGAATTCCTCAATGTAGATACGACATCAGATCATTGTTTCTGTCGGTTTTCCTTTAAAAATAATGACGCTCTGATTATGGTGCCTCAAGCGTTTGAATAAGAAATGCTTCTATCACTCCCTGGTTTAGTGATGTTTTGTATTCGATTTATCGATAGTCATTTGTTATTTTTCTGTCATAGTTCAAATGTGTTATACAAAGCCAAACAAAACATATCAGTTCATTTGTTTCATTTCGTGTTTATTTGTTATCAGTTGTTTTTTTTTTTTTTTGTAAAAAGCGTGTCGTCTATATACTACTTAGAGATTGCGAGGCCAATCTACTATCTTGACAAATTCCATAATTTTAGTGTTGTGATAATAATCGAGTAGCGAACATCATTTATCAAGTTGCCCTAAAGGTCAGTTTGTGATCGGAGTGGAAATAGACGTAAACAAATTTAATGTTATTAATTTTAATCCTATTATTTGACGTTTAAATAATCCCAGTAGTTTCCTAGTAAGACATGACGTATCTAGTGATGTGCAGCAGTTTTAGTGATGTACTTTTAATTGAATTAAATATTAATTGATTCTAACAATACAAATATGTGTATAGTACGTATTATATACAAGCTCATTTGGCTAAATTTATTTTATATGTTACACAAAAAAGAGGCTTTCCTTTATTTATCATTCAAAACCTTTGTCTCTTTGGACAATGACAAGTTTTTGTTTGTTTGCTATTCTCTAAAACGTCTTAGCCGACATAATAAACGCGATCGTAAACCGCATAAAGGCTTTTAAATTAATTAAGCAAATATAAAATAAAAATCTGATAATATCTTAAACACTTTTATATAATTATAAAATTGTCACGGGGGAGAAGTTTCAATCAAAGACTTAAAGCAGAGTTTACGTAGACGTGCCTCCTTTGTACGTAAAATGAGGTTTTTAACGTTAAGCGAAAAAAAATTCAACGCAGAAGAAAAAGTGGAACTTTTGAACAATAGGAAAAATCTCAATGAATTTTCGGGAATAAATGATTGTTTTTCTTTCCCACTTCTGGATTTGACGTCGAATGTGGGATTTATTTTTAACGCATTTATCTATAAATATTAAGCTTCTTTTATAATTCAGTTTATACCCTAAAATAATTGGAACGTAGTGATGTTGTAACTTGATACCTTAACTATTCCACTGTTGCTTGATATAGGAACTGTTTTCCACAGACTTCCTTCTGACGTTGAAGCCTCTTTCGCTTAGGAGTCAATAACATCAGAAATGTGGTCAATAAATAGTAATTTTGCTTCGTTTATTGACCTTGTTATTGATGTATTAAGTTGATACCGAATAGGATATTATACTTACTTTTTTTTAAACAAATGAATACGAATAAAAGTTCATAATAGTGTAAAATTTATCGCGTGTAATATAGCTCGCCGATTATATCTCGCAGTAAACACGTTCGCTTTAGCTTTAAAGTGCGCGATGCGGATACAAACTCAAAGAAATATAGGCTAAAGATGATTTGTTACGGATTACGTATAAATAAAATGTATATTTTTTATTAAATAAATTTAATATATATGACCTGTTTATTTTTTATAAATAGATATAATGATTGACTGCAAACTAAGATTTTATTCTAGTAGGTACCAAAAGCCAAAAGCAATCGCGTATTTTTTTTTATCAATAAAATTAAAACACAAAATGTAATTGAACATATAATCTTAACTAGAATGATTGCTTATTAAAAAAAAATATTTACTATGTAAAAAATATATTAAAACATTGTTTTTAACTCCTCTCGTGAGATTAAATCCGAGTTAAATTATATAAATGCAACAATTATGCTAAAAATACGTCTCGAAAAGTCCCAAAAAGGAGCGGCCTATATAAACTTTGGTCGGTCATAACTTGGTCTGATATCACGGAAAATTATGTCCCCTCGAGGCATCTGTAGGTCGAATACTTGCTGTGGAAAATTTAATTATAATTTTATCACCTAACCCTAACCGCGGTCACAGTATCTTTTAACACAGTAACGTAACCTTTTTAAGGCTAAGCAAAATATATAGTTTGTATCTATTGCTGATAATTTTAATCCGGGTAATTGTTAATATCATGGATTATTCTATTATTTTTTTTAAATTCAATTTATTGTTCAGGACCTTAATCGTGAACGACTATGTAAACATTTACAAAATACATACTCCAAAATTGCTAGTATATACCTAAACAAAAACTAAACTACTATGTCTTCACCACCTTATATATTAATTTACATAAATATGATGCTTCCACGGGTCCAGGACTTGCCAACAAAGGGATTAGAATTATTCTAAACTAAATATTTAAAATTAATTTTAATGTCGATATATGTCGAATTGCTATAGAAGTATTATTGTAAGTCACACTACTGTATTAGTAGATACTGTACATCGGTGACTTTGAGAAGACCGACTGCATTTTAGGGCCGAGCCGCTCGTTAAAGTAAAAGCTGGAAAGAGCTTTTCTTGGTAGATTTTGCAACTTTTTTTTTCACTTTTTCCGGCTTTCTATTTCCCACGATGGGGTGTAAGTTTGAAGAGTTTTTTGAGTGGAAAAGTGCCTTACAATTAGCTATTTATTCTATTGTCCTTATTATTTAAATATTTAAAATCAATCAAATAAACATATAAGTACATTTTTAACAATCCCAATTAATACTTAATAGAAATAGGGTATTGATCCCGAAACGCGACTAGGTTACTTCCAAGTGTGTCACACTTTAAAGTGGTGGTGCTACTGAGCATAAAATAAAATATATTTCATCTAATTTTTTTTTATAAATATAGCATTGTGAGGGTCAACTGATTAATTGGGTTTGAAAGTGAGATGGAAAAATAATTGGGGCAAAACTAGCCTCTTGCTTGCTTGTTCTAGCTCAGCCATTCTCAAAGTGTATTCCGCGGAACCCTAGGGCTAAAATATTGCAAAAAATATCTACCAAAGGGAGATTATAAGGTTACATCTAAATATTCCAACTAAATATTATTACGTAATATTACATTGCAATATGATTATTCATAAATACATATAAATCAGTTTTTTATAATTATATTAAGGCTTTTTCCTTCGCCAAAAAAGTTTGAGAACCGCTGCTCTAGTCTGTCACTGTTTATAATCTCAATTAATAAAATTCCTAAAAAGGCACTTGAACGTATTAAAAATAACAGACACCCCAATGTGTAACAGAAAGTCCAAAAAAAACATTTTTATTTTATCTGAACAAAAACCGCGTTGGTCGCATCCAATTTTCCCCTGGACAACCTTTTTCTTTTACACATCACTCATTTGGTGGGCGAATAATAAAAAAAACTCTTTATTTCTACCTACCAAATTAACCTAACTCGTGTTGGTTATTGCCTTCAATAAAGCTGTAAATAAGCAAATAAAGCTATTTAGTAGGTATTTAAGATATGAAAATTGCATGGGTCAGTAGAAAAGCAACACAGACACCAGACAAAATACTTTGTACTAAAAATAATACTATATTAACAAATATTTCCACCTGGAATCGAACTATTTATCACAGAAACCATTAGCATACAGGATGGGGCACGGGAACCTCCCACATTTCAAAAGACTTGTAAAAGAAAACTATATGAGATATCAAAAAAAAAATATTATACAAAAAAATATTATATTATATAAAAGGTTATATTTGGTGTAGATCCTGTTGCCCTAAATTTGCACATTCGGGGCATAGAATAAGACATTGCGATTTTTCTTTATGTGGGAGGTTCCTGTGCCTCACTTGAATGTGAAGACTGTCAAAATGCCATATATCTCTGTCAGAAAAGCGTGTCAGATATTTGGTAAAGGTCTGCTCATTGTCACTACTTAGTCCTGTGGGAAAGGAGAGTTGTGAAAGTACATTATCATTGTATTTGTTTTAAAATGTAGATTAGATGTGGGCGAGTCCTGACCGAATGGGCCTCTAGGGTTCTGATACAGTTCTATTTTATAGTTTTTAGCAAGGATCTAATTTTATATTAAATAAAATAACACAATCGTTCTTTTGCAATACTAAAACCTATCTCAATAAACAAACAATAAATCAATATAGATTAGAAAATGTAAAACTTGCGAATTAATCAGTATCGCATCCCATCCCATACGATTCGTGCAGCAATAAAGAAAACGACCGTTTTGCTAACAAAAACACTAATTCTCTCTTCTGTTTGGGTTAAAATAAATTGAGGTCGATCTACACCCTTTCTTTGTGCTCATACTGGCTTACTCTTGACCTCATTTGAACGGGATTTAAGTTCAATAAGAACACATTGGACATTGTTACTCTTTTGTTTTTTAATCACTACTAAACAAAAGCATAACTACCATAATAATATATTATATACATATTAGTGGTGAAACTACGTAAGTTAAAGGAAATTATTTAAAATTATTTTGCTTATAATTCCCACTACATTAGATCGATGAAGGAAAATAACCTCCACCGACATTCAATAATCTTCGTTGAAGCGAAGCCGAAGCGACCACACGTATCCTGATGATACCACGTGAAGTGGCGAAACGCGTCGAGACAAGTTATTGAATGTTGGTGGAGGTTATTTTCCTTCATCGACCTAATGTAGCGGAAATTATAAGCAATATAATTTTAAATAATTTCCTTTAATATGGATTTCCGCAAAGTAACGCCTGAAACAACCAATTATACGTAAATTAACCTAAACTTTATAGTTTGCTAATACCAATGTGTTATACAATGGTATTAATTTGGTGGTTGGAATGGTGAATTTATTTTCAATTATGACTCCGTAAACATGCATAATTATGATTCAAAGTAGAAAATTATGAGTTTATCTTTTCCCTCCAAAACTTCCGGATGTTACAGTAAAGATATCATTACTATGTTAGACTTGACTGTGTTTAAGTACTGAGTTATTACACAAAAGGAAAATATTATAAATATATAAAGCGTATATTATAAGAAATAAGTATTTATTACGGGTCTAGGCGTTTATGTAATTGTTTGGTTAGTGCTTGTCTTAATTATTATTAATACTAGCTTTTACACGCGGCTTCGCTCTAATTTAAGTCATTAAATAAGTATCAGATGTTATTTCAATAGAACTATACTCAATATTTTACTATAGTCAATTGGAAACTATAATAAAAAATATATTTTTTTAAATAATAAGTATCCTATGTTACTTCTAGTACATCCAAAAATGTGTGTATAAAGTTTCATGATGATCGGTTAAGTAGTTGTTGCGTGAAAACGTAACAAACAAACTCACATTCACATTTATAATATTAGTAGGGATTTATTTTGTAATAGTATTTAGTACTTATCACCACATAACAGAGAAGAACGGAAACAATCTGAAATATTATTTGAAATTATTTTTTATTCCAAATAAAAAATAAAACTAAATTGAAGCAATTCAAGCACAAAACTAACCAAATTTGGTTCGTTCCACGATCGAGAGGGTTTTGCGAATTAAAAGTGTCCGTATGCGGAGTTCCGACGAATTTTTGGTTTTATTTGTATTCGGAGTACGGGCTTGACATATCCCAACGGGTGAATTAGCTTATGTCGCAGAAATATTTTATTTTAAAACTTTTTTACGTAAAAGTTTATTTCACGCGTTTTGAAAAAATTTAGATAATGTGTATTCTTTAAGGCTAAATGAAATATAAAATTGCAATGTACACACGGTGATTTTCAAATGCATACAGTTTTTGTAGGCATATAAGCGAGAGAAAGAGAAATCCCTTTCAGACATGCCTTAACTTCGACGCGCTAAGAATATAGTTATCGCTTTCTAATGATTGTCCAAAGTCCAATCTGTATCCATTTGCAGATTGTCGACTGTACTAAGACAGTCAATACAATGTCGGCACTAAACAGTCAAAACAGTATCCGTACCAATTACTACAATTACTACTCGGCATATACATATATCTTACAAAGGATAGATAACAAAAACTAAACCCAAGACGTTGAAATACGAAGCAATTACAGTACAGTACTGGACGTAATTGTTTGACGTCATAAATCAGTGTGTAAACTGACCAGTGCAATGTTTCCGGTACATATTGTCTAAAGGGCATATTATTGTTATATTTGATGGTTGCTATAAATGGTCATAAACTTTATCATCAAATATCATAATAAAATGAGTATATTAAAAATACAAGAACAAGTAAGACTTAAATTTAAATTCAAATATCTTTATTTCATGTCACAATTATAATTAAGATGTCTGTACAGTTTAGTGTCAATGTGACACCCTTTCAGAGCACAGCAATATAATATTATACAATAATAATAATAAACAATTTCAATTAATAATCTAAATTTCATTTATTGTTTCGAATCATCTTATTTAGCTGTATGGCTTATTTATGAAAAATCATCTATATTCTATACAATAATAAAGAATGTTATAAATACGTCTCTGTGGATCCTAAGCCTTAAAATAAATAAGAAGTTAAAGTGAATTTTTCTCAAGATACACTTAAACATAAAATAAAGGCCATTACAAGTGTAATTTCCATTAAGACATACCTTGAAGTTCCAAGTGTTCTATTAAATTTTTATTACGAGTACAATTCACCATTGAGTTAAATTACTAGAGGAGTCGCTATTATTATATTATAGAATCTGACGTTTTTAAAACTTTAAGATTAATCATCATATCATTCACGATAAGATTGAAGTGTTGCTCGTCCCCGTTGTCATGTGGTTAGAGAACTGTGGGCTCATCACGAATTTTAGTCTGACTTTCGAACCGAGTTCGCTTCAAGCGATTTGTATGGAAATTTGAGCAGCGCCACCGCGTGCGGATTTGGAACTGCAATATTTTAGATACTTTTTGTTAATTTTCGAACGTCTCGATCTTTCGTTAATTTGATAGATTGCTGGTGCTCGTTAGTCGTTAGTAAAAATTCATGATCTCGAATGCTAACGGATCCGTTTTACGTGTGACAGCTCGATTCGAAAGCCAGACTAAATTCGTAATAAGCCCACTGGTCATTACCTTATTACATTAAATCACGGGTATGATTTAAAATATTTATTAATGTATATGTTATTATTTATATTGTAAAGTCTAATCCTTGTTCTGATAAACAATTATATATATATATTCTATACTAATATTATAAAGAGGAAAAAATTGTATTTTTGTATGTTTGTAACACTTGGAAACATTATCACTGATCAATATATGCCTTTATAAATTAAAATAAAAATTTGACAGAGAGGTAGTTAGTAGAAAGGATTTTGCGACAGGGGTGAGATAGGCATTTTCTATTGACTGCAATGTGAAATAGTAATTTATGCGAACGAAATCGCTGACAACAGCTAGTCTATTTTATAAGGCAATGTAGTCACGTTGCCCATACTAAAGTATCTTTCATGCACATTTCATTTCATATCACTTCTCTAGTATATTTAACATCCCCATTTAGAAAGAGCTATGTCCTACCAAACAATTCTCAAGTGACCTATGGACTTTATATGAGATATAATTTGTTGTAAACCTTTAGAACGGGTCTATGTTTTCACTCATTCTAAACGACCTATATGATAAAGTGATTAAAAGTCTCTATCTATCTATATTTTTTTATTTATTGATATTAGAAGAAACAAGTAAGTTCTTTTGCCTTCTATAACGCCTTTGCTTTAGTTGTTAGGTGCGGTATAATAATTTGTTTTTATTTAAAATAAGAACATTTATTTTCTATCCCGGATAATACTGTCATACACATAAAAATATATAAATTAACACAGTAAAAAGTAAGTACATAAATTCAGATCATGTAAGTAATTCGTATCACAAGGGTTTAAGGTCTATATATTTTGGTTGGAGCAATAAAATTATGCGAACATTCATTTCTGAGCACGAAACGTCGTAAAACCAAAAGATAAAGTACTTAACGGAAACCGTAATACATATTTCTTTTAGTACAATACCTTGACTGCTTTTTACTGTTTTGAATGATTGGGAAAGTAACTTAACAGAGATAAAATTTATCTTGCAAATTGTCATCGCTGATTCCACTTAACTGAAATGAAATGAAAATAGTTTGTTAGCATAGGCACTAAAGGCGTGCGTTTGCCCATCGTTAGACTCTACAATGGCTTCGGAAAAGCGTATGACGAGAAGAAGACTACAAGAAACTTATCATGTGTCAATTAGCTGTCATTAAGCTTGACAATGTACTTGTATTGTTATCGAGGTCAGTGAATTGTTATGTTATGAATCGAATATTAAACTGTGACAAGTGACAACATCATTACTGAAACTAATCAATAACCATGTAGGAAATAAGAAATATAACATAAATATAAAGTTGACAGGTTCCATTACAGGGTTAACATTTTTCCTACTTAATGAAATATGGCGACGTATTGTCAAAACGTGGGTCACCATCGTAACTCTGACAATGTACTTAGTTGCAATTTATTACCTTTGCAGTTGAAAAGAACCATTAAGGTCGCGTTCATGGGGATAAGGATTGCTTTTGAATATTTAAATAAATAGTTGAATTGGTGTATTGATAATAGTAGGAGAGCCCAAGCGGGGATTTCGGATGTAACTCGGGCGCGACAGTTTTATAGTAGGGGAGAATCTTTGCACCTTGTTAGGTACTTTTACCAAGTCTGCGTCCTCAATACAGTGGGCTGCGTTCAGAACACTCGGTCAGATTAGTAAAAAAAATTGATCCACAAAACAAGTGGGGCGCATCAGACTGAAATAAGTTTATTACATGCAGAAAACAAAATTACTTTAATAATCTGGCGATTTAAACGTGACATAAAAAATTGAGCGAGTCACAAAGTTGCAAAAAAAAATAGTTACCTTGAAATATTAATAAATAAAGGTAACGCTTAGGTATTAGCTTTATTTACAATAATTGTATTAATTTCTTTAAAGTTCTTAAAACAAAAATGTACTTACATTATATTGTACAGGCATGTATTGGCCAGTTTCTTGTGATTTCTTCTCCGTAACATAGATTCTGACAATGAGCAAAAACCAGAAGGTTCCAAGTGAAATAAAGATGTTCGATATTGATTTTTGAAAGTTCAATTATACCACTAGATAGCGTTAGCCATGTTTAAGAACGTTTGGAGGTGCAGCTGCGGCAATTGTTTATATTAATTAATTTTATCCATATTAATTAATTGTTGATAATTTTATGATTATCATGTGGAAGACTAGCTCGTACTAGACTTATTTATTTATTTAGACACACACAAACAAACAGTTAACAAACCAACACATGAAAGTAACAACTACACTAGACTAGAGAAATTAAGCTATGTTTGGTAACCTAGTAGTTGTGTTAGACATCTGAAGAAAACTATATACATTATGATTAAATACGAATGCCAGTCTGTTGCTCAAACATAGAATATTACAAGAAAGCCAAGTGCAAAATAGACTTGAGCTTCTTTGCCTTCAAGTGGAACAAATCAAGATCAGTGACATTTTCGTGTAGATCGTTAAAACTGCGGTACATGCGAGGGGTCGGGCTATTATACATTACATTGCTCGAATATCTTAACATCGATATCTTAATAGATACACAGTAACAAATAATAAGGACAACGATGCGAGGACCGGCTTAATAGGATGCCATACTGTGAATGCTTGGTTCAACAAGATAGCGTGCCACCAAATTTGTAGCGAATAAAAAAGTAATAAAAATAATAATTTATATCGGGCGAAATCGGAATACGAAATCAGCGTAAAAAATCAATCTAAGACTACTTAGTCGAATCCTAAATAAAATACGTACAAACAGATGTATGTAACCTATTTTATTAAAAGAGTATTGGCTATTCAACAAAGAATTATATGCCAGAAATGTTATCCATGGAATTTAGTCGTACGATGACCTGAGGAATTGTCTCACTGCCAACAAAGTTCCGGGATCGATTTCCGGTTGAAGGAAGTGTATTTGTTTCGCGTGTAAGTGCAAGTTTTGTTGAGAGTTTTTCGTTGTTTTACACTATAGGTATATACCTAATCATTAAGCTCAACGTACTAAAGAGAACATCAGGAACTAATTGTTACTCTACCAGGATAGGTTCAGCGGACCAACATTTACAAATTTAGATTATACTTTTAGTCTTAGGTTATTCTTAAACGTGGTTTAAGTAATTTAAAAGATTTTTTACGTTTTATTTTTGAATATTTTAATAGGATCTTTCGTGGTCGCATCTGCTTTTAAAAATACTTTAAACGAATTATTGTTTTAACACTAACGTATTGTTATGGATATATGATAAATGTGGTTTAGTACGCGTTGTACCTTTTTCAGCAATAAACGAGACAATAAAACATATTTATAGACGCGTATAGACCAGTCTATACGTAATTATGAATAAGCTCAAGCTCTTCAAGCACTATCTTGACACGCAGAATAATCATGCATCAATTATATAAGTATTTATTAATATATTTTGATATTATATGTATGTGTATGTACTCTGTTTTTATGTATTTTATTTTTTATTAATTAACATTGCATCTCAATCACCGCAGTCCTCTCCTAATGGTTAGCTGGTAGAGATTGCCAAATGGCATTAAGCTCGCCATTGTGCCATGTTTTTGAAGCGCAATAAAAAAAAAATTATTATTATTATGAATTGAAACGCCCATTGGTGGGATTCGAGCAGATGTCCTTATCAATTTACAAAATAATCAACAAGTACAAAAGGTAAACAATTTTCGAGTGGCCAATTCACCAACAAACTTTGACATTTGGTAAGATTTAAATCAAATTGTTTATGAAATTAGAAAATTCAAGTTAATTAGTTATTGTGGTGTTCCTTCTCTCTCTCTCTCTTTCTCTCTGTATGTTGATCATTGTCGTGTGAAAGTGGGCACTATATTAAAAAATATAACCAGGTTTAAGATTTTTTCATAAGTTAATGGTAGTTTGAGCCCAGTCTGTGCCCTACTTGTGAGTTTGGAAAGTGGCCAGATATCGAGATAAGCTTTTTCCTGTCAAGTTAGCTGTTGGCCCGTCACCTTGTCTTGCCAAGCCGGCATAACGTAGACAACAGCTATCATGAGAAATTTCCCCTTTAATAATAATAAGCAAAATTAGTACGAAATCGCTATCGTAAGAAAAATTTCACAGCACGTAGTGCAAACACAAAGAATTCTAGATTATTCCGTACAAGTCAAAACTCTTTTCCAATTTCACGAGACCTTCCGACCCCAAACGCAAACGTCTGAGCAATCGACACCAAACTTTTTAACAAGAAGGGGTCGTGCCAATTTCAACAAGTCTCTTTCTGACTAAGCTACTTCACTAAGCCTTTTTGTACAATTCAAACATATCTATACATACAGTAAGCATTCAGAAATTTGGCAGTAAATAAAGAAAATACGTACAATGCCCTAATTCTAAACTAAAACTTTATAAGAATCTAGGATATGCAATTTTAGAAATAAATATATGTTAGCTATCTTACATCGTTTATGGCTACAGTAATCACCACTCATAAAACTGTAGTTAGCATTTTGATCGATCATATACGCATTAATGAATGATTAGCTCGGTAAAATTAAAATATGTTTAACCAGATCATGTCTTTTAAATAAACAGAAATTTGTATTTTTAATTTCGCCACTCACTCATAGATGGCGTAGTCTGAAATGTAACACACAAACTACTTTTTCTCCAAAGTTAATAGTTATACTCGAACTGACATGTTACCTATTCGATACCAATATTCGAAATTACTTCATATTACAAATGTAATTGAAAACGAATTTGTATTGAACTTGATTCAAAGTGCGGTTTGAAGTATAAATAAAAATTATTAAGTATCACTCAGTAAATTAAGTCACGAACAAAAGAGAAGGACAATCGATCTATCAGAACAAAGTTATCAATACAAGCAGAAGTGAACACACAATACATTCCACAAAACAGCTTCAACGTTGTCTAGCAAAAATATCGGCATTGGAATCCGTGAAAAACGACCTCTCCCCACTTCCACAAAACCGAGAAATTATTCATGAAGCCCCGTCACATGGAATGAAAGTTATTTGGGAGCCTCCTCATTTCCCTGCTTTTGAGCCTTAGGGCAAATTTCCTCAGTAGCTACTATTTTTGGATTTATATCAGAACAGGGCCGTAGATTTTTTAAGATAAATAAAACAAAAGAATAATCCTAAAATAATATTTGTTTTATAATATAAACTGAATTGATTTTTAATTACATTTCGAATTAATTAATTTAAAAGAGTTGATTCACCTTACGTTTTACATCATAGTCGCAAGGTAGAAATACATAAATTATTCAAAATAAATCCAATGACAATCCGCAACGCCTTTTAATTTATTTTAATGTAGATTTTTGATTGTTTTATTTTTAATCTTGGAGCTTTCATCTGTCAAGACATATCAGCCCCATCGTGCCTTACCTAAATCTACAAAATTTAAAATTAAAGGAGAGGGAGCCACTGATGAACCACCCTGCAGAAATCCCAACACACATCCGATGTCGGTTCAGCCAGCCCACAGACTCTGTGCTTTCTCATCAGCGCCTCCCTCTCCTTTTAACTTCGCAAACACTCCGTTAACAAATGCTGTACGTTCTCCACAACGCAGGTTTTTTGATAGCCGTGTTACTTCATCCCTTCTCTCCCTAAGACTCTACTTCCAAAATATTATTGTATATTAAGTTTGTACCACTTTTTTTCGATAAATTAGAGTGGGGTCCATGAGCGGAGATAACTGTTACCACAGAATATGCTCCACTTAAATTGACAGGGACCACTTCAGATATGATCGGATATATCGCGAGTTACATAAGCATAGATGACGATACCTTAAATAAAGTACTGCAACATAAGATAACCCGATCCCCTAACCTAGTTACGAAAATAAATAAATAAAGAATTCAATAACTATCCTAATTAAGTATCCTCAGCTTATCAAATAAAACCATGTTAATAGTCTTGAGTTAGTATATAAGAAAGGTGGACATAGGCATTTAGTTAGTTACAGTTAGTTAACTGTTGTCATAGTTAGTTGCTAGTTGACTTCACGCTTGTAAAAAATAAACTCTTTTTAAAAACGCATCCGACTGTCACCTTAATATAACTCGAGTAAAGATTGTTATATAACTCGAGTGAAGACTGGTACAGATATATTTTAGACAGAGTACCGCTATACAAAAACAAATAAGCAAACGTTCCTTAGCTACAAACTTGCAAAAGGATACAAGTGTAAAGATACAAACGCAGAGCCATCAATGGAACAGTTTGTTAGGAATATTGTTGTGGCGAATTGCTTTACTTATTCCGTTTTTTTGGAAGTTAATCTAATGCTTTGATATTTATTGTAAATGAGACTTCACTCGCTTATAAATACGAGAACATAGTATGATTTTGTTATAATAATAAAATTGAATCTGTAGAATGTTTAATTATTTTGAATGGCTAAATCAGTGACTCTCAACCAGTGTGCTGCCAAATTTTAAAATCGTTAAGTGTGCCGCAACAAAAAAAAGGTTGAATATCACTGACCGAAATAAAACATCAAATTAAATGCAGGTATTACGTTTAACCTTTTTTTATTCGTGTAATGTAATGTAATGTAATGTAATGTAATGTGTTTTGAATCACAGCTTAGTTCAATTAAATATAATGCATTGTAACGAGCTGCCCATGTGTTCCTTCCCTCACCTCAGAAAAACCGTAAGAGAGTCTTTCCTTTACAGCATACAATAAACAAATAAATAAATAAAAGAAATAGCAAGTGATCGCGCCGTTTTCTGGGTTTGAATTCAAATCTATATGTCAAAATGATACACACACACATACACGCTTGCACTACTCACAAACTCACACGCACGCATACACTACCGCCCTCTATCTCCCCCACCCTCCTCGCCTTTTCCTGAAGTCTGTCGGTCAGCTGATGGAGGTCATCAGGTTTGACTGATTTTCCTTACACCTCCTTACCTCACAGCAAGTGTGAAATAATTTAGATTTAAAAATAAAAATTAATTAGTACTACCCGGTCTCGAATTTGTCGACTGACTGAAACGTTCATACATTACATACGTACATTTTCTCTAAAGATTAATTTTTTTTAAATTTATATTACCATTACAGGATTGAATATAATATATAGGAAACCATAAATGTCAATTACTACATATGTCTCATATATGTATTAGATTCATATTTGGTGTAACCAATGGAGCGGTGGACTGTATTTTTTTATAATGAAACTCTTTAAAATTCTATTTACACTATATTATCCCTTATAATCTAATCCGTTCCCATTCGCAACCAACATCGAAAAATCCCCATTCGCTCGTCCCTCGCATTCCTCTGTTCTTTCATTTAAAATTTAAAATTGACATTTATTTATAAAAATATATACATTATTTACATTACCACCGCAACCTCTTTTCTGTCGACGACATTTGGTAAACGTCGAACTAAGTATTATGTAATACTATAAGGATTATAAGACAGGAGATGAGGATGTCAGAAGTGGATTAATTCGGAGAATTGACGTCGCGTTCTTCATTTCTCTTCTAATGCGAAAAGTTGGAGACATGGAATTGTTTTATACATTATATTACATTAATGAATTTGTATTTTTGAACAGTAATTAAAAATAGATTAATTACTTTTATTAGCGACGAATTTTATTATATAATAAATAATGTAATGTTTAATAATAAATATATACGCAAACTACAATCTTCACGCAAGCTAATTAATGGCTACACTCTACAAGAAACCTACATATATGAGACTGTAACAGTCATTTCTTGAATCTTCTCCTCAACTTTCACGAATATTTATATGAATTTAAAAAGAAAATAATATTCAGATTCACAAGTACGGACGACAATTTTCAAATGGATACAGATTGGACTTTGGACTACAAGAAACAATCATTAGAAAGAGATAACTATATTCTTATCGTGTCGAAGTTGAGGCATGTGTGAAAGGGATGCAGATGTTAGATAAATCGCCGCGTGTATTACGAATATCAGGACAAGAACAGCTCAAACATCTAATACTCAGATCTAAAAGAAATATTTACTTTTTAAAAAATAACAGTTTATGTTTATTATACAGAAATAAATATTTTTAATAAACATTTGAGCGTCACAAACATTTATATTATGATAAAATTATTTGAATAATAATTCATTTATTTATTCAATATGATGGCTAAGTTTTACACTCGACGGTACCTTTAGATTTGAGAGGCATCCAGCCAGGTGGGAGTTATTAGCCTAGTCTGCTTTTCATGGTTAGTACCATCACTTACAAATGTAACAACCGTGGAGTGAGATTTGGAAGTAACCGGGTATTATGTGAAGAATGTAAATTAACCTGGATACGTACGAATTGTCCTTGAAATTAAATAATATGTATAGTATAGCTTATTTAAAATACAATTTATTTCTACTAACCCTTAGGAGAACAATAAATAACCGAAAACGGTATTAAATCAAAAAATAACCGAAGGGCCAAAAAGCCATTTTTCACAAAACTGTATCGATTACATAAATCTTTGAAATAACGACACGCAATGTGTTTTTTTTAATAACAACTAAGTTAATTTGACGATTTTTTATAAAAAGTTTCGTGAACGGCAAAGAAGATATCTGCATCCTTTTCACACATGCCTCAACTTCGACAAATGAACGTAGGTGACGACAAGAATATAGTCATCCTCTAATGATTGTTTTTACATATTAATAAAAAGTTGAACATATTACAAAAGGACATTCTCAATTAGATATACAAAACAGTGTAAACCTAATGCTTCTAATAATATAGTTGAATTTAATATAACATAAAAGAATAATAGAAGTTAATTTGTATGAAAAAAAAAAACTTGTTAAAAACACGATCAATGTTAGAAACAAAGTGATTGGTTCGCGTGAAATAGTGTAACAAAAATGACGGTTTAATTCCTGTTCAAACCTAGAAATTTAACCCGAAGACTCATATACTAAAGAGGAACTAAAGGACAGCGAGTTAACGAAAAAAATATCTGAATTTTATATTGACGAGCATTGCATCAAACAGACAATGAAGAATAAACCAGTCCATATTTTTCTAATAATAATTGTCGTCGACAGAAAAGTGGTTGCGGTGGCGATGTTAATAGTATATATATTTTTATAAATAAAACTGTAAATTTGAATTTGGAATGAAAGAAAAAAGAAATGCGAGGGACGTTCGAATGAGGACTTGGATGTTGGTTGCGAATGGGAACGGATGTGTGTGCTTAGATTATAAGAGATTGGTAATATAGTGTAAATATAATTTACAAGAGTTTTTTTAATAAGTACAGTCCGCTCACTCTATTGGCTACAATAATCAATTTCTTTAGGAAATTCCCTGTATACAATGGGTTTTAACACTAAATAGATGATGTCATAATTGACTTTAAATGCATTTGTAGTAGAGGTTTCTATGAATGGTGTGCGCGTGATCATATATTTCGAACTCTTAATTTTACATACGAAATATTAGGGTATGAATCGGGACTAAACCGAAACGACTCAAGTAACTCGTTGACTGAATGACCAAGCATTATGCCAATCACAGCCTTTTGTTAGTAACATTGCTAAAAAAGATGGTGGCCGGAAATTTAGAAAATAAACCACAGACTGTTACAAATTATAATGACCAAGGCCATTATTATTATTAAGTAATTATGTACGAATGCATACACGTTCTATGCATACAAATGACCTTTCAAATGGATACAGTCTTTGTAGGTATATAAGCGATAGAAAGAGAAATGATCGCGATGTCGTGAACGGCAAAGGAGATATCTGCATCCCTTTCACACATGCCTCAACTTCGACATGATAAGAATATAGTTATCCCTTTCTAATCATTGTTTATTGCAGTCCAAAGTCCAATATATATCCATTTGAATATTGTCGACATACAATTAAACAGTAGAATACATGCATTCGAAGTATATTTAAACAGAAAAATAAACAAATATAGATAATGATTATTTGTATTAATTTGATTTTAAAACAATACTATTTTGTAAAGGGGACATTTTTCTTGTATATAATATGTCGATTTGTTTCCTATAACCTCTAGTTTACAGCGGTAATATTAATTTTATTATCTAACCGAAATAATGACCTTTAACTCAAGAAATAACAAACCATTTTGATCCCATAACAAGACATGATATGAACATGTTACTAGGTAATAAATATAAATATCTTACTTCAAAGCGAAGCCGAAGCGACCGCACGTATCCTGATGATGCCACGTGAAGTGGCGAAACGCGTCGAGGAGACAAGTTATTGAATGTTGTAGCGGGAATTATAAGCAAAATAATTTTAAATAGTTTCCTTTAATTTGGATTTCCGCAAGTAACGCCTGAAACAACCAATTATAAATATCTTACGAATTATACAGTTTTTTTCTTTTATATTTTGCGTAATATAAACACTTAAATAGGGCGGAGTGGTAAATTTAGCCACGAGATAAAATCTTTAATGATATCGGTTGTCGTGAACCTGATTCCTAATATACGTGTAAATATTTAGGTAAAAAACATTAATTTCCGGCTCTTTGGGTGTTTATTTTGTAAATGAGTTAACTTATTGAGGGTAGAAATAAATCTAATAATAAAAATAAATAAAATTATATAATTAAATCACTCGATATGCAAATATTTGGTAAATTTATAAAAATCACGATTGAAATTGGTATTTCAATGTGGAAATGTTTCAATATGTACTAAGTGGATTGTTATAGAATTTTGTACGAATGTAAATTAAATAAAAAAGGGGCACTGAAACAGGATTACAAAATGATTCGGAATTCGTAAAGGCTTTTTTTATTTAAGAGCTCTATTCGCGTAATAAATTTGAACGAAATTTGAATTTATAATGAAAATGGAATATATTGGTTTTTATTTCTGAATGTTAAATATGTACTTGCATTACTTAGTATTTTTAATAGATACATTTATTTTATATTATTAAGTTTTATAGCTTTCGTGGTTCGCAGTCAATATATTTAATTTTGAATGTTGGCAATTGATTGAATTTAATGTTGTATAGGTAGCTATATTATATATATATTTTTACTTTTTTCTCTGAATTAAAATTCAGTTTTTTTTGTTAATTATTTCATATACAGCCTATAATTGACGAGTTTCTTGTGGTATTCTAACCTAACGATGAGCAAGTGCCTATGCTAATAAACTATTTGCATTTCATTTCATTACGAAATGGTATGTTTTAAAAATATAGGCATATTCTGTGAAAATATAAATAAATATCATTGTCAGTACAATGGTTGAGCCGTTTTTTTAACGTATTATAAATTCGAGAGAAAAAGGCGTGTATAAATAAAAGTACAACAATAATTTAAAACAAACTGAATTCAAAAAATAATCGTCCAAACACCTTATTATATCAATACTTCATTATTTAACGCCATCGAAGGAGCATTCAAAAGCGTCTTATTTTACCTAAATTTTTTAATTAAAACAAGATCAAATTTCTGTTATTTGAATGCCCTTTGAATAACATGAAACGAGCTGTTAAATATTGTGTCATTTGTTTTTAAGCTGGTTTAGTGTCCCTCCTTTATTTTTGTTTTAAATATTCAATTAGTATTTTTCTCCTTAAATTTTCCTTTCACCTTCCTCTTTTATAAGGCTCCATCAAAATCCTATTTAAATTATATAACATAACTATTAGTTTTAAATTATTAATATTATTGACAACGAGCCCTCTCTAGTGGAAAAAATTATAACCATAGTACACGCAGTATTAATTACATACTTGATTTTATTTATACTTTTCGGACAACATCCAAATGAATAGTTTAGTAATAGTAGATCGTTCTTTGAATGTTCTCGGGTTTTTTTGTTAGAACTGTAAACTAAACCCAAGGGTCTCACTGTACAGATGTTATTAATATTGTAAGATTAGAGATTGCATTGGTCGCTACTACGACTAGTATTGTGTGAAATATGTTTTGAATGGGATTTGCTTTCGAACTTTACTACAATTAAAAGTTAGAAAGAAAATAATAATTAAAAATTAATAAACAATTAAACAAGTTTATCGGAGACTATTGTGTAGCTTCATAAGAATTGGCCTCATGTACTGCCCTGTGGATCACTATAATAAATTGATAGGGTCTCACTTTCAAATCTACTTATAGCAGATATTTGACAGCAAATGAAGTTATGACAGTTGGGAAGCTGAATAGAGATAAGAGAATGATGTTAGGATGCACCAAGTCGCCATGCTTGATGAGACTTGAGAGGTTGGGCTTGAGACAGCTCGATGGCTTATATTTTACATTGTTTATCCCAAAGTCGACTGGGCTCTGACCCATCTAACAATAATTTTCAATCTTGGGACCCTACCTCTTAGATGTCTTAGTATAAATAGTTTCCTAGTAGCGAGTAGCGGAACTACTTAACGCCGTCTTATTATGAAGTCTATATTAGTCTTTTTATTTCATTTTTTTTTATTTATTTATTTACTTTTAGCAAATGGGCTCCAATAGAGCGCTTTTGCTCGTCAATACATATACAAATATAAATGAAATAAATTTATTAATTCAATAATTATCAATTTGATTTAGCTGCTGTATACTGGCATTGTCCACTTACATACTAATGTATCTACTATGATGTAGAAGAATAGCTGCTGTATAGGGGCATTGTCATCCTATTTATATATTCATGTCATCCTATATATTATATACCTATGGGTAAACATAAATTGCCATAGATTATGTCCAAGCTTTTTTATCAGTAAGATATTCATCTAACGTGTAATATGATTTTTGAATAAGTTTGCTTTTTACGATTTTCTTGAACTGACAAAGAGGGAGGCTACTAATATCATCGGGCAGCTTATTATATGACTTTATGCCAACCCCCATGAAACAACGACTCGTTTTACGAAGACGGAGACGAGACGGTTTTATTACTATTAATTGCTGCTTTATAGTATTTGCACTTTTTTGATTGTCATTATTCAAACTATGAAATAGCAAATGTATAGCATATAATAATAATAGTTTTGTTTGCTGTTTAATTATAATGGTGAATACATTTAATAGCCTGTCGGGTTTTAGAAATTTACGCATCCGCATTTAAGGGTTGTTTATTTAGGCGAACTTATTTGGAATATAAAGGGAGTTCTACACAAGTTGTATTTTATACTTGGAACAATTAGTTGATGTTATTAGACGAATAAAACATAATGTTTTATGTATATTTATTTGTGTTAATGTTTTTGATAATAATATTTATATTGAATATATGTATAATGCAGTCTTTATCTAATATTTATTATGAGTTTATTTGTTAGTTTTGACTACACTAACACAATAGCTAAGCTATACAATGCGTTTTTACCTAAAAATATTTCAAAGCATTTACTGAAATATCAGTAAAACGCTGTATAACTAAAACTGAATTGTTTTTATTCAAATAAATGTATGTTCTTTTACAAAATGTTCGCGCAACATAAATAATAAATGTGTATAAACCTTTAAACATATGTAATTATATTTACGCTCTTTGTTAAATTTTGAAGATTTATGAATCTCTTTTGTATGATTTGTTGCGGTGATAGCTTTCTTCGGTTTTCGGGGGTTTATTACATTAAAACAAATGTGTGCTTTCATTATAAATTTTCCTTTTATATCAACTACCACAATGGGGAATTTAGGATGGGGAAATAGATATTTATGTATTAACTTTATTTGGGTATAGTGTCGAACCCTATTTGTTTTAGACATCCCTACCTCCCTTATTACTAATATAAATGTGAATTTGTTTGTTACGTTTTCACGCAACAACTACTCAACCGATCATCATGAAACTATGTACGCATATTTTTGGAGGTACTAGAAGTAACATAGGACACTTTTTAAGTTTTTGAATCATCATTGTATGTAGTAATTTAAAAAAAAAATCCCAGCCAAGCAAAATAATATAGTTATTTATAGATACATATTTAATGACTTAAATGCGTGCGAAGCCGCGGGTAAAAGCTAGTATAGGTATATATTTAAAAAAAAATAGACCTTTGTGACGAACATTTTTTACCTTTGATATCAAATTGGTGATGTAACAACTAAACTTCACTCGAGGTCCAGTACGTAAGTAGACCTTCGTTTCATGTCAGATTGTTTCTGAGTGAAGTGAAGTCAATGTCAACCTGGACGGACTGTACTAAATATCAGGTAGAGAAACTGTCTGGGTATGATCTACACGTTGTTTTCAATGTGTTGAGAACGTCACTTGGTAAAAACTTGACACAATTTTGCTTCATCAAGGAAACTATTCAAAAATGGTATTTACATTCTTGGTCAGACTGGCCTCGATTGCCTGATGAAAGGAGTACTTTATGACACAGAATAGACTGCATTGCAGACCACAGAGTATTTGCAGTTGAATAGAAATTTATAGATACCAGAGCCACACTTTATAGTGTTTTGTTTCTGTTTGTTTCAAATGTAATTTATTTTCTAATATTATTGTACTTCTTGTGTCAATTATTATCGATATATATTTATTATAAATAAAATTAAATAGACTCTCACCCTTTGAAACGCGGATTAAATTAATCGAAGAAAGTAATCGAGACAATAAGCCGTATAGTCTTTTTATGTGAGTGAATTAAATTTGATATATCGATTGTTGTGGCCAACTTAAATTGGGTAGTGGTATTGCCTTGGACGGCGGCGCGAGCGCACGTCTCCAGGGTGCGTTATTCCCTCGGTCGGCGGCGGCTGGAGCGGACGCTTCAGCGGGTGCGCTCGGGCAGCATCGCGAGCGCACGTCGGTTGTGTGTGTGTACAAATCGGCGGTTGGGGTCGGATGTCGCTATTGCATCGGTTATTATTATGCGGAATTCGGGACTATATTGTTATATATGTGACTTTAATCGGCTATATTATAGTACATATGTACATGAACTTTGTATTGTGAGCACTTTAGCGACAGCAGACAATTCTACGGAGCATCGGAAGCATTAACTGCACACACATCTTGGGGAGTGGTGGATGCAGCTGAAAGAGGTACGTACTACTATCCCTTTTTACTGTTGGCCACCTATCATACCCAACATATACAGTCCACTATTAATTTATATTATATCATAGAGGGGTTAGACTCCCCCTCTTCGGCGGCTAAAGGTGTCGTAGGTCTTGAAGGGGACCACGGTACGTTCACCTTTACATTTGGTCCTTCGAACCGGATTGTATATTGCGGATAATTGCGGAAATTGCGGATTAATCGGTTAATTTAATTATTTTTTAAAATTAAATTTCATATATTTAAATGTTAACTCGATCAAAGTAGGTCAACTTCGTTGTAACCAAATTCCCTCATAAGTGGTTCTCAAACGAACCTTTGTGTTGAAGTGGGTACAACTGAGCTTTGTTTTTTGTTAATACTTTTTGTGGGGATCCGTAGAATTTATTTTATACTTAATATTTTAAATATTCAAAATGTCGGTGAAAGGTTTTGAAATTAAATTTAAAATAAAGCTCAATTGGTTTGAGCAGTCGGTGGAGTTGTTGACCACTCCTAATATTTCGCAAACTATTTTAGCGGCTCGGTTTAAAAAATTAGATCAACATTATAATGAATTTTCGGAGGCTTACGAACGGATATTAAATTTGAAATCGGAAAATTCGGATGATATTGCGGAATATGATAAAAAGTTTAAAATTGGCACTATGCATTTTAATACTTTGGAAGCGGCGGCTTTGGGTTTTTCTAACGTGTCCGAGGGAACCCAAAATATTGTTTCGGATAAAACAACTACTCGATTGCCGAGTATCAACTTACCCATTTATGACGGTGACATTTTTTGTTGGTCTAGTTTTATCAGCTTGTTTACGTCTTTGGTTTTAAATAGGAATGATATTTCAAAAACGGAGAAATTTCATTACTTATACTCTCACGTTGATAAGGAGGCTCGGTCGCTTATTAAGCATTTGCCTATGACGGATGAATCTTTAGATTGCGGATTGGAAATATTACGTAGTAGGTATGAAAACATTAGATTGTTAGCGGATTCACATATCTCACGTATTTTGCATTTGCCGGTATTAAAGCAAGCTTTCGGATTAAGAAATAAAATATTAAATCCTCTGTTAGAGTCTTCGCGGGCATTGAAGAATTTGGGTTTTAATATAGATGAATGGAGTTATATGTTATTGCACATTGCTTTAACTAAGTTACCTTCGGATATAAAGTCTCGTTTTGAGCAGAAATACGGCGGAAATAATAATAAACTTCCTACTTTTGCGGAATTAATGGATTTTTTGCAAATTGAGTGTCGCTTATTAGACACTTCAGCTAATTCGGATTTTGGCAATTTAGCACAGTCGGATAGAACTCGGCGCACTAGGGATGTGCATACGGTTACTTCAGGTAATGAAGTTAATAAAGGTAACATTAATTCTATTGTTAAATCGGATACTAATAAGAATACGGATAACAATACATGCAAATTTTGTAGTCGGGTCGGGCATGTATTGTCGCGGTGTTATAAGTTTAAGGAACTTTCACTCAATGACAGAAAGTCATGGGTGAGAAATAAAGATTTATGTTTTAGATGCTTAGGAGACCATCACGCTAATATGTGTGAGAAAAAAGGATCTTGCGGTCGGTGTGGTCATGTAGGTCACCACATTTTAATTTGTTTTAAAAATAAATCTTATAATCAATACCCACATTCGGTTTCGGGTAACAATAAGTCTTTTAACAATAATAAACGGTTTTCTAACAATAATAAACAACGGCGAACAAATACGGTTTATGATCGGCGTAACCGGGTACCACTTAAGTCGGGTATGCAAAAAAACGCTGGTAGGCGCTCGGTGCATACAACGCCACCAGGCGATAAGCGGTCGGGTAGCGTGACGTCATCCCAGCAGGGTGCACGCGCACGTAATAATAAATAGCAATTACAGTCAAGTGTCGCTTCTATACCTCGGTTTTTAGGTAATGTTATTCTGCCTACGGTTATTGTTAAGGTTAAAACATTGCATGGTGATTTTATAAAAGCGCGGGCTTTGTTAGATCTCGGTTCACAATTGTCTATTGTACGTAGTGATCTTGTTACCATGCTCGGATTGAAGCGACACAAGTGTGACCTGACACTCTCAGGTATCGGCGGAATGCGTTCGGAGTCTAATTTATATTTTACGGTTTTGCAATTTGAAATCGTACGCTATAATGTTTTATTGACGGTTTCGGCTGTAATATTGAAATCACCTTCTAATTATTTGTCGCATAATTTAAGACACGTACATCAAATAAATAATAATAAAATAATTATTTCGGATGACGGTTATTTTGGTAACTCGAGAGTAGATATCATTTTCGGTTGTGATGTACTTGGTGAAATATTAGAATGCGATAAAATTAAATTTGATAGCGGCGGGCCTTATGCAATAAATACTATTTTTAATTATGCTGTTTTCGGTCCTTCTAATTTATTGCATAATGAGTTGACGGATAATGAGGTAAATAAATATTGCGGTGTTACACTCATTGATGCGGTTGAGAGGTTTTGGCGAACGGAAGAGCCACCTCAGATTAAGTTTAAAGATCCTTCGGATATTGAATGCGAGACATTTTTTTGTCGAACTACGACATGCGGTCTGAACGGTAAATATGTAGCACGGTTATTTTTTTATGGAGCACAAGCAACTCGGTACTTCAAAGCTTGTGCTTTGTGTAGCTTTGCGTAAGTTCTTTGTTATGTTTATAGGTTTTATAATAAGTTAAAGGTTAAGGGTTTGGTTTATAATACGAAATACTTATTAGTTAGTGAACGTCGGAATGCACTTTTTGTTGTATTAGGTTAGAACAATTGGATTCTTTTAGTGAAGAATTTAATTTATTACGGTCGGATAAAGCTTTAAGAAGCTCATTACGGAAACTTAATTTGTTTATTGATAAGGATAATTTAATACGCGTTGGCGGGCGTATTGAATATTCGGAGTTGCCTTATAATGCTAGACACCCAATTTTATTACCATCTAAACACGCATTTACGGAGTTATTAGTGAGACATTATCACAATGTCTATTGTCATGTCGGTTCAAATGCATTGTCGGCTATATTGTCTAGAAACGATTGGATAATATCAATGCGTCGGATTACTCGGAGTGTTGTATCCAAATGCATTTCGTGCTTCAAGGTCAAGCCGAAAGTGGTGCAACCATATATGTCGGATTTACCAGCTGATCGCGTAACGGGTGCGCGACCTTTTCTCGGGGTTGGTACGGACTTTGCGGGTCCATTTTTTATTAAATCTAGCGCTTTGCGGAATGCTAAGATATTGAAATGTTATTTGTGTGTGTTTGTGTGTCTATCAACAAAGGCCGTGCATTTAGAAATAGTTTCGGAATTAACAGTAAACGCGTTTGTTGCTACGTTTACTCGTTTTGTTTCACGGCGCGGATTACCTTCTTTAATAAGATCGCATTGCGGTACAAATTTTACGGGTACGGATAAGTTATTAAAGGACGTTTATTTATTTTTACGTGATAATCACTCGGATCTCGGACGTCAACTTTCAAATAAAAATATTACGTGGTTATTTAATCCACCGGCAAGTCCTAATATGGGCGGCCTATTTGAAGCGGCGGTAAAATCGGCTAAAACGCACATGCGGCGCGTTCTCGGAGAACATCGGTTTACTTTTGAGGAATTGTACACATTTTTTACTCGGGTAGAAGCGGTTATGAATTCACGGCCATTATGTCCGTTGAATTCTGATGCTAATGATTATGATGTATTGACGCCGGGTCATTTCATCATCGGTCAACCACTAGTTGCGTTGCCAGAATATCCCTTTTCGGATGTTAAAATACATAAGTTGTCTCGGTTTGAACAACTTCAAAAACTTTCACAACATTTTTGGCATCGGTGGAGACAAGAGTATCTCCATACTTTACAACAAAGAGTCAAGTGGAACTCTAAAACGGATCCTCCCAAAATTGATGATTTAGTTTTAATTAAAGAGGATAATTTGCCACCTTTGCAGTGGAAACGCGGGCGGATAATTAAATTATTGCCGGGTTCGGATCAAGTAGTTCGGGTTGCTATGGTTCGAACAGAGACTGGAACCCTTACAAGGCCAGTCTCAAAGTTGTGTCGGTTTCCCAATATCGGTTAGGAACCAAGGCAAGCCTTGGTTGGGGCGGGGGATGTTGTGGCCAACTTAAATTGGGTGGTGGTATTGCCTTGGACGGCGGCGCGAACGCACGTCTCCAGGGTGCGAATTCCCTCGGTCGGCGGCGGCTGGAGCGGACGCTTCAGCGGGTGCGCTCGGGCAGCATCGCGAGCGCACGTCGGTTGTGTGTGTGTGTACAAATCGGCGGTTGGGGTCGGATGTCGCTATTGCATCGGTTATTATTATGCGGAATTCGGGACTATTGTTATATATGTGACTTTAATCGGCTATATTGTGGTACATATGTACATGACCTTTGTACTGTGAGTACTTTAGCGACAGCAGACAATTCTACGGAGCATCGGAAGCATTAACTGTGCACATACACTTTGGGGAGTGGTGGATGCAGCTGAAAGAGGTACGTACTACTATCCCTTTTTACTGTTGGCCACCTATCATACCCCCAACATATACAGTCCACTTTTAATTATATCATAGAGGGGTTAGACTCCCCCCTCTCCGGCGGCGGCTAAAGGTGTCGTAGGTCTTGAAGGGGACCACGGTACGTTCACCTTTACAATTTTATTTGTGGATTGATAAAGCTCCAGTATAATGCCAATAAATGTGATAATTTATCGATTCATTCAATTTTAATGTACATCCTTTGTTGATGGAAGTAACAGTGATTAAGCTAATAATGGGATTTTAGATAAAACTTACAATGAAAATATCGAAAATTCTGTAATCTGTAGTTTTTAGGCTTTATCTTAGTTGTAGTTAAAAGTGATGTTTTACCATGGTAATTAGAATTTTAAAAAAAATTTCCTGATTTAAGAAGTTCTCCAAGAGACGTCGCCTATAGATTACCTACGAATGTTCATCCAATTGAATATGATGTTGATATCGAATCATATTTTGATGGCGCAAAGGCTTATAATGGAACGGTCACTGTTGATATTAACGTGAGATACTGAAAATCTAGAATTTATACAATAATTAAAATTCTCTCCTTTATTGCTATGGCGCGAAAGGAAACAATTGCATTCGTAGAGCATTATGGTACTACGTTAATATCACACGGATTAACACATACGTGGTTTGTAAATCTGGTCACTTGTTTTTGGTGGAGTAATACTTGGATTAATGAGGGATTTGCAAGTTATTTTGGATATATCGCTACACATAAAGTCTATAAATTACATACTTTTGATTGTATCTCTATAGATAGCTGAACTATTAATAAATGGATATATTAGTACATTTATTAATTATTAATATCACTAATGATAAGGATTTTATAACTGTTTTATGATTGCTTTGAGTAAAGGAATCGAGAGGCTTAACTATGTTTTATGTATTATGGTTGCTATGTATCAGCTCTATCATCAGAATTATTGACAATATTTACAAGAGTGGTAGGCCGACTGATGATGGTTGTTAGGCTAGGTTGTCGTCTCAGGGCATCACTAACACTTTTAGCCGTATACCGGGATCAGTAGCTATCAAAGTAAATTGTTCATTTTCCAGTTGCTGCATATTTAGTGCAGTAATATGTGATTTTCTGCATTATTAGAGGAGTAAGTGTTAGTTTACTTCTAAGAAAAAGGGTAGTTTCAACAAATAATGGCAAGCTGTAATTTATTAATGTGTATTTTTTTTTACAGATTTTTGCAAATGACATTGGCCGATGTTGTTCGTCTGCAAGACAAAGTGATTGTATTTAATTACGCTTTAGAAGGCAATCAGTGCTAATGTTGTACCAGAGTTTGTTATAGAACACATTGATGATATACAGACAAAGTAAATTTACAATTTTATTTACTAGTAGTTGATTCAATATTTATTCATTATTAATCTAATTTTACCAGATATGTAGCGAAAGCACCTAATACCTGGGTTCTATCAAATTTAGTTTGTTATCTGGATGAGAGAGGATTAGCGCAGGTAATTATATCATTAATTAACATCTTATTTTGAAAATAAATTGTTTTTAAATTAAAATTATCCTTCTTTTTAGATGGAGAAGTGGCTGCAGAGCACACAGTCAAATGCTCTTGAGTATACTTCGGCAATCAGTGCCATCAACAGCTCGAAGTAACATGGAACGGGGCAACCGTCATGTTGACGATATCATAGAAGCAGTCAGAGGGAGAGCTGCTCAAATGTTTGGATCCATCATATTACTGATCACTATGTTGGTAATTTTTTATATTATTATTTATTAAATGCAGTTATTTGTTTATTTTGTATTTATAATTAAACTATTTATTCCTATTTATATGTTTTATTTTTATTTATCATGAAATTATGAAAATTAAAATGACTTCGATATGCCGTTGAAATTGCTAAGTGTTTTGTCTATTGTAATTTGTGAAACTTAAATTTATTTATAATCCAATATTGTAAAATATTGAAATTGCGATTTTAACATCATTTAGGTACATCAAAAAACAGGGAAACAGTTAATAATTATCAACATTATATGATGCTTTTATAGAGCTAATCAAACATCAGATAAAAAGTCAATAATGTTATAGATAGGTAAAGATATTTTTATTTGCTAATTATATTATTCGTGTCATTTAGTAGTGTTGAGCTAACTGGAAAATTACTCATAAAACTTTGTCATTTTTTTTAAATATGGCAAGATATGGCTTGCTGGTCTGGATACCAGTTACATTATTTATATTTGTTCGAGCTGATGACAGTTTTCCCATAGCTGAAGATGATGCCACTTTCGATGAATTAGTTAAAGGCACGTCGTCTTATAGACTGCCGAAAGTGTTAGACCCAATTCATTATGATGTTGAAATGACTCCTTATTTTGAAAGCACAGCGGTTAATGAAATATACACTTTCGATGGATTAGTTACCATAAAAGTGCAGGTAAGTAGTTATATTTTTTTATAATTTTATATATTGAATTCTTATCTAAGTCTAATAACATTTTTCGTTTAGGCTGTTGAAAATGTTAGTGAAAGTTTTGTTATACATGAAAATGTACGCAAAATAGTTGAAGTGGCAGTACGGAACCAGAACAGTGAAGATCTGTCATTGGGCTATGAACGTATCACTCAATACCAGTTCTTGCAAATAACCTTAAGACCCGGTGTTACTTTGAACAAAGGCGAGAATTACACAATTTACGTGAAATACATTGGAAACATTAATGAAACACCTTTATCACGTGGAGTATTCAGAGGATATCACAGAAATATATATACAGGCCAATTACAGTAAGAATCTGTTTTTAAATTAGTTTGTCAATAATAGTTTGTTAATACAAAAATTTGATTGCAGCCATTATGTAGCTACGCATCTTCAGCCAACTCATTCCAGGCAAGCACTCCCATGCTTCGATGAACCTGGATTCAAATCAACTTTTACCATTATCGTAAACAGACCATGTAATTTTACGGACACTTACTCTAATATGCCGCTGAAAGACAGCTCTGAATGCAATACAAAGTAAGTGTATGTTTTTTATTACATAATGTATTATATATATTTAATAATGTATAAATTGGTTTTAGCAATCGCGTAAGAGAAGTATTTTATGAAACCCCAAGAATGTCTGCATATTTAATTTCTATTCATATTAGCGAACAATTCACTACAATCGCTCATAATCTGGACAGTGAACGACCGTATTCAATCTTAGCGAGAGCTGATTCAGATGGTCAGGGTGAATGGGCATTGGATGTAGGAATTAATATAACAAAATGGTTTGAAGATTTCTTAGGTATTCCGTATTATAAAATGGCAGAAAATATGAAGAACGATCATTTAGCATCTCCGGATTGGGCATCGGGTGCGACAGAAAATTGGGGTCTTGTTACTTATCGGTAATATAATATAGTTTCAGTGTATAATATATTCCTGTGAATGTTTTGCGATAGTTTTATTATGTTTATAGGGAATCACGCTTACTATATCAGGAAGGTGAAACAAATGCAATTGATAAAATGCAGATTGGGACTATAACAGCCCATGAATTAGCTCATAAATGGTTCGGTAATCTTATCACAACGCGCTGGTGGGACAATGTCTGGGTTAACGAAGGATTTGCAAGTTACTTTGAATACTTCGCAATGGACGGAGTAAGTTAGAAAGTTGATGAACAAGTACCGTTAAAATTAATTCTCGGCTAGACCTTATTGAAAAATTCATACATTTTAGGTACACAAAGAATTAGAGTTAGAAGATCAGTTTAACCTCTTTTACTTGCAAAATGCTTTATCAACGGATTCTTCGACAAATACCAGAGCTCTCCAGCATGAAGTTAATAGCCCGGGAGAAGTGTCTGGCCATTTTACTGGTATAAGTTATTCCAAAGGAGGCTCACTACTTATGATGTTGAATCACTTCGTCACTCCTTCTACATTCCAAAAGGCTTTGAGATATTTCTTGTTGGATAGGTAATATTTATCTGACAGAATTGGACCTTGCGCATATGATATAATATTAAATCTCCAAAAAAATTTTTTGTTTATAAATCTCTTAATTGGATGATGTTGGAAAAAAACTATTAATTGCAATAATGGCAACCGTTGATCTCAAAGTTCTATTTTCAGACAATACCAGTACGCCTTGCCTGAACACATATATGTAGCTTTTGCTAAGGCCGTGGAGGAAGATAATGTATTCGCAAACATGGATTATAAGAATATAACTGATTTTATGCAAATTTGGGTAAACGAGCCAGGTTATCCTGTACTTAATGTTAAAGTTAATCATAATGAAAACAAAATTGATTTAGAACAGGTAATCCTCATTAATACAATATCAACAAATATTTAAACTTGCGTATAAATATATTTTTTAAACTTTCAGGAAAGATTCATTTTATCTGCAGCTCCTCAAGACACAAGGCAAATTTGGCCTTTACCTATAACTATTGCTACTAAGAAAAGATCCAATTTTGAGAATAGACGAGCTTCTATGATCATGGAATCAAAATCTATTACTTTAAATGAGGATTTAGACTCTGACACCTGGGTCGTGTTGAATATAAAGCAGAGCGGTAAGCACTATTAATATCTACAGTATATTAATTAAATTTATGTCTGTGGTTAACAATAAATATACATGTATGTATTACATCCATCAGGCATCTTAAAAGTGCATTGTCGAATCAAATTAACTGTAGTGTGACTCTCTTGATTTCTTTTAAATACATCAAATACGACAAAAGTTATTGCTATTTTTTAGGTATATATAGAGTAAATTATGATGCAAAGAATTGGGAATTACTTACTGAAGCATTAAATAATAAGCCAGAAGATATACATTATTTGAATCGTGCACAGGTAAGATATTATATATACCTAATATATTCCTATTTATGAAAGGAGAGGCCAAACAGCTTGCGGAATAGAAGGGAGTGTTAATGGTGGAGAAACATTGTATTCTAGGATAAAAATACTCCAGAATTAATTAGATTTCTGATGCATTTTTCAGTTTTTATATATCTTTCTTTCAGATAGTAGATGATATATTTGCATTTATGCGATCCGAACGGATGAGTGTTAGTGATGGATTTAAAGTTCTGCAGTTTTTGAAGAAGGAGACTAATTTCTACGTTTGGAATCCAGCCATCACAGGCTTAACCTTCTATAGAAACAGAATAGTTCATTTGGAATCGAAGCTCGCAGAATTTGATGTAAATATTTTTCTTAGTGTGAAAAGAACGAAGGATTATTCTCATATGTTTATTTTATTGTTATTTTTTTGAATAGAAATTGCTACTAGAATATTTAGATGCAGTTATAAAGGACCTTGGATTTGATGAAGGTGGTAATGATAATCTAATAAGGATTCGTAATCGATTTTCTATCATGTCTTTGGCTTGTAACGTCGGACATGAAGGATGCTTAAAACATGCTGTAAACACATTTAACAATTTTTATATTAATCAAGAAAGGTATGATTTATCAATTATATGAAATTATATTAAAAAAACAGATATTAAATTTTATGAAATTATCTATACATGCATTATAGTTATAAATTTATATCCAATCGAAAAATAGTTTTAACGGAGACACATTTGAAAAAAATCTTTAGAATCTTTTGATGGGTAAATTGATTTAACGAGAGGTGTCTATTTTGTCAATCTGGATGGTACAGACTTGTGTTTTCCTCTATGGCCTACGGTATATACTTGTGACACTAGTTATGCGTGGACCCCATTCTATAGGTAAACATCATAAGCCAAAATACATATTGAGAATAATGTAGTAATGGACTGAATATTTTGGCTCATACCCCATAATCAATTTATTATGAAAATATGAAGACATATATAATTTCCTGTCTGATAGTTACTATAAATCAACCTAAAAGTAATGTTTAGAAACAATATCATTAATAACAATTTGGTTATTAAAGATCATGAAAGCAACTGTCTCAATATAATTTCAGTGTTAATATTTTCAGTATAATCTTGAGCAATCTTTAAGTTTCTCTTATTTCAGTGTAAATCCTAATTTGCGTCGTCACGTCTACTGCTGGGGTATAAATGCCGGTGATTATGAAACCTGGGATTATATGAGAGATTATTTCATTGACATAAATAATCAGGCTGATGAGATTGTGACTCTCAGGTCTTTGGGATGTACTACGAATTCTAGAGCTATTAATCGGTGGGTAACTAAGACACTAGGGATTTCCATTGTTTTTTCTGTTAAGTCATACTCTATATGTACTGTAATTCAATTTATGTATTTCACAGGTATTTAGAACTTATTTTGACAGAAGCAGTAAGGCCTCAGGATCGAGTCAGCGCATTCTCGTACGTCTATGCTGGACATAAAGATAATGCTAAGAAGACATTGGAATTCATAAAATCACACCATAATCAAATAAGAATCGCGTATGTTATCTTGATTGTTTCTTTATTTTAAAAATTGTACATTAATTACAATTTGTGAATTAAACTATAAAAGAGTAACTAATGTAGCAGCAAAACACAAACTTATGATTGTAATTAATTAATTTTGCTGCTTTAGTCATGTTCCGGGATCACCTCAATAGAGCAGGTGACTGCCGTTTGTAAACATTTTCTGAATTCAAATAACACTTAATTCTCCAACGTAAGGCATAACATTATGCGGAGTGAGTTTTTGTTAGAATTAGTTATAATCCGTCTTAATAATGAAATAGGTTTTCAAAGCCATCTAGTGCTTAATAGATAGCGATATCGGCTGTCAAATTAAATAAACCTATCACTTAGTAAGATTATTGGATGGTTAGATTACATCGACATGTCAGATGTTTGATACAATAATATTTGAAAACATTATCCGTTATGTAATGCTAAATTTATGATAAGACCTTTTTTTCTTAAAAGTTAGGGTTACTATCCATAGTGGAGGTTAAATAGTTAATTATGCAATTCTAATTTCAGTGTCTATGGTTCTTCAAGATTTAATTCAGTACTGTCGTCTCTAGCTGGCAACTTGGATGAAAAAGGTCTAGCAGACGTAAGTAATTTTTATAGGGATTATTCAACTTCCTGTAACTAATTTCAATAATTTATATTCTTTTTGTAGATGGAAAACTGGCTAACGAATAATCAACATGTAATACCCGAGTATAATGCGGGAATAAACGCCATAGGATCAGCGAGAAAAAATATGGAATGGGGTGCCGCTAATGCTGATGACATTTTGAAAGCCATGCGAGGATCAGCAGCCGCTTTAATACCAACCACGGTTTCTTTATTGACAGCTATTGTCATGTTTTTATTGAAATAACTTAAATTAATATTATAAAGATATCAATAAAATATTATATTTATTAATTATGATGTTTTATTTAATATTACAATGTCGCAATACCAAAGCACTTTTATATTTTATTGACAATTTAAAGTGTTGGTAGTATTTTATAACATCTATAAAACGCCTAAATTTTTTTGAAAGAGTATAATTTGGAGGGAATTTATCAATTTTATATTACATTTTTCTACTTATTTAGCAAATTCAAACTTTTAATACATAGTCTCTGAATAGATGTTTATATTAGTAATCCAGAATATGTTTATACTCGGTCAGGTGTTGAGCTATAATAGGTAACTGCTGCATTATCACAATGTTTTCAGCCAAAAGAGTAGTTTTGCACTTCGTTTAAAGCACTTTCAGGCACATGGTGACAAAAGATACATTGACATTGATTCGGAGATGGATTCGCACCAGTTTTCAATATGAAGTATTGTTATTGTGTAATTTATCGCAACTGAAAATATAAGTACCTATGCGTAACCAAATGTCCAAGAGGTACTTGTATGTGTTTGTAAGATAACTCGGTGTTTAAGATGTCTCCTTATCAGCATAGGTAATATAAGTATCTCTAATCTTTCGATGTTCAACTTCACTTCAGTATTGTTATATTAGGTTTTGTTGGCGGCGGTTCATCTACACTACCAGCCGCAACAAATAAAGGTACTATTTGTATTTTTTTTAAATTTTGTTATTATTCTTATTTTTTAATTAATATAAATTCAATATTATTTAGTATTGTTCTTACAATTTATCTTTTATTTTCAGCCATGAAGCATTTTATGTTGTGGGCTTTATTAGCAATTTCACCTTTCCTAGTGAAAGCTGAAACTGACCCTAACTACAGATTAAATTCACCTATCAGGCCTACTACTTACACAATAAGGCTTGTACCATATCTTGATACCAACGATGACAGGCAATTCACTTTTGATGGAGAAGTAGATATTGTAATAAGCACACAAGAAGCAAATGTTAAACAAATTAAATTGCATTCTGAGGATTTAATTTTTGGAGCAGACAATGTTACATTGACTAGGGGATCTGTAAATATTCCACTCGATTCCAACAACCCAGTGACTTTCGATACGCATTATACATTTGTTTTCATAAATTTGGCCGAACCTCTGCAAGCTTCGGTTGAGTATAATTTAAATATCGCTTATGTCGGACCAATCAGAAATGACTTAAATGGATTTTATAGAAGTTATTATCATGAGAATGGAGTTACTAAGTAAGTATAATAATTCAGGTATTGATTACCTATTCTTATCTATTCTGTATATTGGTATTAGGTCAAATGTATGTTGCATAATTTTCAAGTGTTTACCTGAGAAGCATTTCTAGATATTTTATTGATTGTTTCACTGTATGATAGATAGATGGTAATATTGATAATATTATGTTATCATCTGCTTCATATTTCCTATTTTGAGGCAATCACTTTTTAAATGTTGCATAACTATATTATTATACATAATAACTTTATTATACTATTAAATACTATCTTACACAATAATATTCTCTTATTTGCAAAGTTTTAACTGCTTAAGATATGGAAAGGAAACAAAAATTTAATGAAATGCGTTATAAAGATTAGATATTTGACTCTATTAGGTTAACCTATTATGTGGTAGACAATGGAAACAGGGTCAGAAATTAATCTAATTTCAGATGGTTGGGCGCTACCCAAATGCAGCCAACACACGCGAGAAAAGTTTTCCCTTCCTTCGATGAACCGGAATATAAAGCCAGATTTACCATTATCATTGATAGACACGAGCGTTATACCACCGTTTTAGCTAACACTAAACTCCAATCTTCAACACCCCTGTAAGGACAATGATCATATATTTGAAATTTTAATCATAGCAATTAATATGATAGTTAAATATAAATATTGTTTTTTCAGCACAACTGGTTACACCAGAGAAACTTTCCACCCAACACCTATAATGTCAACCTATATAATAGCATTCCTAGTATCAGAATTTAAAAGCGCAAATTCATCAGATATTAACAGACCTTTGGGAGTATGGACAAGACCTGATGCAATCAACCAAACTGATTTTACGATAGAGATTGGGGTTTTGATCGAAAATGGCTTAAGCAATTACTTCAATATTGATTATTATTCTAGAGATGCCAACTTAAAGTTGGATCACGTTGCATTACCAGATTTCAGAGCAGGCGCGATGGAAAATTGGGGACTACTAACATATAGGTAAACATACATAATTCCCAATTAAATACTCATATGAAAATGAATTCCAGAAATTTTAAAAATCGCAAACACGTCAGATTCGCATTTGGTAATCTGCCAATGGATTACGTTCTTAGTGGGCGCGACCATGATTATTATTGTAGGTCATGACCGACATGCGATGCTGTTGACATCAAACAGAAAAATTTGGTTTTCAGAATTATTATTCTTACTTCTAAGTAAACTATTCATGTCTTTTTAGAGAGAGTCTTCTTCTTTATGCGCCCGAAGACACTACACCATATTACAAATACAGAGTGGCACAAATCGTGGCCCATGAGACCGCGCACATGTGGTTTGGAGATTTGGTCACATGCCATTGGTGGAGTGACACATGGCTCAACGAAGGATTCGCTAACTACTTCGAGAATTTCATTACACAAAAGGTATCCTTATTAAACATCACCTACGTATATTTCGTTTTTCTTTTTATAAAATGAAACAAAATTGTACAGGTTGCTCCAGAATTAGGTGCTGGAGACATAATGGTAACAGGAGCCTTCCAATCAGCACTTGGAGTAGATGACGTACCATCATCTCCTGCTTTGACAAATAACAATGTAAACTCACCAGCTGAAATCAGTGGTCACTTCGGAACTATTACTTACTCAAAGGGTGGCTCGATCCTGAGAATGATGCATAATTTAATTGAAGACAATGCATTCAGAAACGGCCTCACTTCCTATTTGCAAACAAAGTATATTTAATTTTCTTTACTACCATGTTGTTTTTGAAAGGTTATTATCATTAATATATTTTTAGTGAATTTGGCATGGGTACTCCAGCAAAAATGTACGACGCTCTCGAAAAGGGAATTAATTTATTCTACGTATTTTCTGATAAGTATCCAGGACTCACATTCACTCAAGTCATGAGTGCTTGGATAACCACCCCAGGATACCCGCTACTCACAGTTAATGTCGATCATGCAAACAAGAAAATCACATTGGAACAGGTGCTTGATATTTCAATTTTTATTTACGGTCAATTTACTTACAGTGAATAATATACTTATAATTTGTTTCAGACAAGATACTATGGCAAAGCCACAGTCGCGCCAACTAATGAAATCTATCCTATTCCAATTACATATGCCATTGAAAGCAATGCGCAATTTGAAAACACTACACCAGTTTTGATTATGAACGAGAAGACTTTCGTCATTGATAACGTAGATATCAACTCTAATGATTGGGTTATTTTTAATCTGCAATCTTATGGTAAGTAATAAATGAAAATTTAAGTGATTGTATTCCATAATATCATGGTAACTTATAACACTGACGAATAATTCTCATTACCTTAATTTATAATTAATTGATTATCGTAATTGTAGGTTTTATCAGAGTAAACTACGATACAAATACCTGGAAGCACATTGCTCGTGGCTTGAAAGCCGAGGGACACAGCAATATTCATTATTTGAACAGAGTTGAGGTACAATTAAAATTGTTTAATTAGATATAAAGGTAATAAACTTCTTTTTATTAACTTTACTTCTTTTGTAGATTGTAAATGACTTGTTCGCGTTCCTGAATAGAGATATTGTTACATTTTCGTTGGTAACCGAAGTTCTGGACTTTTTGGCTCACGAGACTGATTACTCTGTATGGACCACAGCAGTGAATGGGTTCAATTCTCTAAGAAACAAATACATGTATGACTCTGAGGCCGTTGCTACTATCGATGTATGTAAATATTTTATATTTATTACATTAACTACCGAGTTCTTTATCATGTTTTTTACTCTGTAACGTTATCTAAATAATGCTAATTTATGAATAGGTATACTCTTTTAGATTTTATGCTATTCATGTTTCAGTATCACCTATTACATCATGCCTTTTTTGCCTTTGCCTTTTTGTAGCTATTCAAAGTTAGTAAAGTCCTTGCAAAAGCTGCATTCGCCTTCCCTATGCCGGCTTAAGGAGCTGTCTCATAATAATTTTGATATAGTTCGACTTTTGTAAAACTAGGCCACTTGTGGATAGTAGATTAGTCTAACAGCCGCCAGAAGTCTCCTTTTGATTAGTTTGATAATTTGTTTCAAATATCAGTTATTAAATTTAAAATTTGTTTTGGTTTTAGAAATACGTCCTAGGTTTAATGGAATATCCGTTATCAGTACTTGGACATGAGGTTAGATCAATTGACACCTTCACCCAAGAAAGAACTAGATTGCTCCTTGAGGAATTTTCTTGTAAATTGAAGAACCAAGAATGTATTAACCGAGCTGTTATTGAGTTTAGACATTTCCATAATGATAACGTTCCGTGAGTAAATTTTATTTTTTGATTGTGATTTAAATTTTTGGATTTTTACTACTAATTATTATACTGTTAGTTATTATGAATTATTATTTGAATTTTTTCATTATGAATTAACAAGGTAAATATAAAAAATTTTTTTCAGAGTATCACCCAGTCTCCGTCCATATGTTTACTGCAACGGACTCCGCTACGGTGCTGCAGAAGAATTTGAATTCCTTTGGGACAAAATGTTAAAGACCAATGTTGCTAACGAAGCTATTGTTATGCAAACTGCATTGGGATGCACCAAAGATGAAGCTAGTCTTAAGAGGTAAATATTAACATAACTTATGGGTTCACATTTGAACTTAATTTTATGAAAATTTCGAACAGTTTATAATATTTTATACACTATTGTTAGTGCCTATGATAGTGCCAGATTATGTATTTTTTTAAAAAAAGGTTAGATATTAAATTCAATAGCTAATATTGAATACACAACGTGGTATAATGAAATTATTTTTTAATAATTGTATTCATTTCCTTTAACAGATACTTAAGGACAGTCCTTGAAGCTGGTTCCCCAGTTAGATCTCAAGATATTACACTTCCCTTGACCAGCATTTTGAGTGATCACGATAATGTAGAAATTGCATTTGATTTCATTAAAGAGAACTATGAAGCCCTCACGCACGTGTAAGTAATTCTAAAGAAACCTCTCACTCGATATGTTACGCGATTTTGATAAAATTTGCTACTTGAAGAACTATAACAGGTATAGGTGTTGAAAGTAAAGATGTTCGTAATCAGAGATCGAAGGTGCATAAAGTTAGTGAATGTTTTATTAATTTTAGATATACATCAATGGAATCTGTGCTTTCCTATATCCCACCAGCAATGCACACTGAAGAACAATACGAATCCGTAAGTACCTATAATTAATTTAACATCTAAAATTATGTTTAGTTCTAAAAAAATATATAATGAACATTATTATAGTAAAATTTCATATTACTAAACTAAAGAATGGAAAATAAATTTGTTTACAGCAATTGTCTCCACTAATATATAGCACTCAAACTTAACTAAAAAAAAGAAATGAAACAGTTATGAGTGATTGGATAAGTTCGAGTCAGATTCCAGTAAAATTATGATTATAACAATTATACTATTACGATTTTAAGTAATGAATAATACCTCATGGTATGAGTAAATAGTTAATGACAACTACGCAATAAAAAATAAAAAAGTAAACTATTTAAAAATCTCAAGGTTAATTGTAATTGCTTGTAAAGGGATGGACCCTTTCGGTTGTCAAATTAAACGACAAACATAAATGAGTGTGTGACAACAAAACATTAATACTTATGTTTGCGAAGTGCTTTGTGATTAAGGTCACTCGGGAAAGGCAATTAGTGGAAAAGTCGTTGTTTATCTATTGCTGTGTATTTACTGACTTGTTTATTTTCGTTTATTTTTGGCTTCTATTTTCATTTAGGTTTACATTTACATGTAATATTAGCTATATTTTTTAATTTTGCTAAATTAAGGGTAATCAAAAGGTTGCGTCAATTAATAAGATGGTTCGTAAGACTAATTTTGTGAAGAAATATTTATTTTAGTAAGTTTATTAAACTACGAATAATTAAATTTTGCAGTAGTATTTAATCCTTCAATAGATATTTGTAAAAAATCTTAACCTTAAAATGTTCAGAAAAGTTATATAACATTTAATGCAAATATTTCGCACTTTTATTGCAATCGACTTTGCATCTCTATTTTAACGGGTTAAGGCGAAAAATTGAATAAGCGGTTTAGTAACAAAAGTTAGCACTACTTGGCAACACTCCAATTTAAAATCTTAGTAGCCGTGACCTTCGTCAATTCAGATTAGTTTAGACGCTCTTTTATCTTTAAGTGTTTATAGTTTAATATGTACCGACATTTTTTACTATTATTTGGAACGCACGCTCGATAAAGGTAATTTAATATGGCTCATACAATACCGCGTTCAATTAAAATATGATATGATATACAACAAAATCTGGAGATTATTTTGAAGTCGATGGATATATTCACTTGATCACAACCGTTGTTTTTACATATATGCTATTTAACCTATTTTATACTCAACCTCTTGTAACTAAATTAAATACATACTGTATAGTTTGCAAGAATAATTACCTATAGAAAAAAAAACTTAGAAAAAATAATTAAAAAAATGCTGTTCTTAAAGATTGTATCTTTTTTGTTCTAGTTCGAATCTTGGGTAAATAGTTGCACTCAATGCAGCCAATCAGTGAAGGATTCAGCTTTATCATCATTGAATAACGCAAGGACTACAACGACCTGGGCCAAGGACCATGAAGTATCCATTATCAACCATTTGACAGGATCCGCATCCGTAAATGCACCTTCTGTCACTGGACTTTTTGTCGCATTTGCAATGGCTTATGCTGCAAGAAACTAAATCTTACTTAATTAATAAGTGCCAAAAATCATACGAATTATATGAAGTATAAGTTATATTTATTTATTAAATAAAAACAAGAAGAGATCGAATTCCACTATTAAATAGTATTTATGTTTAATATTTTTGAGTAATAAAATATTGCATACCTTTAATTGTGTTTAATTTAATAATCATTGTCATAATAACCAAGAAAACATCAATTCTGAAGACGTTTTGATTGAATTTTATAGACGTGCTTATGTCGGGATTTTGGTTAGTCTATAAATCTAATATGACCTAATTTGTGAATCCATTTGTCGATAGTGATGTGCTATAAAGAGCTGTCACATAGGGAGGGACCACCAAGGCCGTCACACGCAACTAGCTCTAGAATTCACCCACGCGTGTTCGCTAACATTAATGCTGTTAATAACTCATGATTAGCGCCGCTTTGTTCCGTAAAACTAATATATAAATAGCAAATAAAACAAATATATTAAACTGCCAATAATAAGCAAAGTATTCAAAATTTACATCTAATACGAGAAGTGGAGAGCTGCCAATATGATTTTTTATTTTAACGCATATTAGCCCGTCATAGATATATTTCATTTTGAAGTAACTCCAGGTAGCCGAAAGATTAGCTTAAAACAAACCTGATATATTACTGGGTATGGGAGGTGTTTTGTTAAAGTAGATGATGTGTATAAGTATCATCATGTGAAGACTATTGCTTCCTATTGGCATTTCTTTGTGAGCGTATTTTTTGATATATTATTTTGAATGAATTAAATTTTTGAATTTTTATTTTGGATTATTGTTATGAATTTAAGTTTCGTTTGTTGTTTTACTATGAATAATACCGAAATCAATTAAAAGCAGCACGAGGAAACTTCTGTTTATTTATGATTACTAAGTATGAAGGCGTGAAAAGTGAATTACATCAGAAATACGATCGAGGGTTTTTACATAGGTATACCGAAAAATAAAAAGTATTACACGGATTTTTCTATGTACCATACTTAATATTTACAGACGAAACATTTTTAAATTTGTCACTCTTTTGCAGGGACTCAATTTATTTGTAAAGCTATATCTCAAAAGGCAGAGTGCAGCCAATACTGGACCACTAAAACTTATAACTCATGATCGAGGGGCCTAAAGCCTTAGGCCACGTACATCGAAAGATTCACAAGTGTCATTGTACAAAACTTGACCTAGAAAGTTAGACAATTTTTCACGTGTGTACAATGTCATTCAAATTCGAGCAGCACATTATCTGGTAATAACATCTACCGGTTTCACTGTACGGACAAAACTTAGAAAAGTATTACGTGTGGGCGAGCATATACAGATGACAATGCAAGTATGCATTCAACCTACGCTACGCTCATGGTAATCTGTAATAATAATAATAATAGGACAATTGATATAATTTGAACGGCGTGTAAAAATATAAATACAAATCTTCATGATTTATTATATGTAGTACTAATTTAAAAGACTTTATGCGGCTTATAATCGTATTTATTTTAACAATTTTAAGCCGGTGTTTTGAAAGTTTTAAAGTCATTATGTAGTTTTCAGCCTCGATGCATTTTGGTAAGAAGGTAATTGATAAAACATATTTTTAATTAAATTAAAAAAGTAACATATATATATTGATTACATCCGAGTACTACTTTGGCATTTATGTTCAATGAACGTGTTTTATCTAAAATTATTTAAAAGCGAATGCCTAAAGGAAATCGTAGTTTTATGATAAAATACAATCACGATTTTCTGGCAAAAAATCGATGGAAAGTGTAAAGTTAAATAAGGAAAACGTAATTAAGTATTATTAACATGCATTCATTAATACTATTAAAGAGATGCAAATTACAAATTTTACACATGTAGTTAGGTAATTATCACCACAATAACCTTGCTAGTTTGTTTCGTGCACTTCATTTTGACGCTTCCTTTATTTTAATAATTGATGGTAACAACTCGAGGACGTTGAGGGGAAATGTAAACAATCAGAAAAGTGATTTACAATGTCAAAGTTAAATTTATAAGGTATAAGGTACTGCGTGTATAACTCAACTGCTGTTTTGCCGGCAGTCTCGATTTAGTCGTCGGAAAGCGCGCCGCATTTTCTTGCTATCCATTCATTCAATCGTAAACTGATGTTACGATGATTTTTATAATTCTGTTTGCTTTGCTGGTGAACCGGATAAGTGGTTACGCTTTAGGTGAAGAGGAATGCCTAAACTATACCGTATACCCTGTCCAGTATGACTTAACTATTGTTCCGTATATCATTTCCGAGGGTAAATTTTATTATGATTGTGATTTAACGATATCGGTGATAGCGAATGTACCTGGTGTTAGAATTATAGAGTTAGATGCGAAAGATCTCAATGTAATAAGAGAGAGTGTGGGAGTTTGGGATCAAAATAGAGATGTTATTGATGAACATCGACCTATTGAGCATGATCAAAAAGCTGGGAAGTTGTATCTGTATTTGAAAGAAGAGCTTAGAGAATATGGAATTGATAAAAATCAGTATGAGATTAAAATGAAATTTCAAAGATATCTTAATTATGAGATTAATGGTATCTTTGTTGTTCGATATAACGATCAAGGGAGAAACGGGTAAGTAGCTTTTTTCATTTTTTTTGTGTTAATATTTTTTTTAATTAACGTTTTTCTACAAATTACATATGTTAATAAAAGTTTAATTCTTTATTCCGTATTATTATTAAAATTTTGTGTTTTGAATTAAAAAATCTATCTCCAATAATATTACTAACAGTTCAATAAAATATGACAAAAGAGTTCAGAGTAATTTGAAATTAATATTATCTCTATGTTTATGTAGAGATAACCTTATATGAATGGATGATATAATCCTATTATTACATTCGAATTAGCGGTCTGACTCGTATCTATATTTTTGTTATCACTATTTCACTTCTACAAAATAAATCACCACCTTATATTACTCTTTAGATTTAAGGCCAAGCCACATAAACGCGTATAATGCGTGACGTATGAGGTCAAAGAACATTGAACTACATAAAAAGTATATTTAATATAAAAGAAAAGTCTGTATGCAAAAGTAGCCCCCGCTATATTGGTCACCTTAAACCTTAGATATCAAATATACAGGTCATCGTACATTATGACACACGTACAATGTACATTGAATAGCACGCATTATGCGTTACTTGTGGCCAATGCCTTTCTTTTGAAATAACTAAGATATGTACGATTAAAATTAATATTTAGAGAAACTTATGTAAAATAATTGTAAATGTAAAAAGACACGGAAGAATACAAAAGAAAAACATGACATTACAAATGTCAAAATCCTAAAATTATCATAGTTTGTAGAGATCGCCACAAATACATTTTGTAAATGATGTTATAAAATAGGGATAAAGAAAAAAAACAATTGAATATAGGATATTTCAGCCTTGAGCTTCTGCATAATAAACCTTAACAGCTTGTATGGTCAATTTTATTGGTTTTCATAATTAATGAAATGCAAGTTGTACCTTTATCAACAGATACCGTAAGGTCATAAAATTTGGTGTACTATAAGGTAGTAAATGTCAAATATAGTTGGTAATTTAAGGGTTGCCCTTTTAGCATTTACTTGACCTTCCTTTATACATAACAATAATAATATGAGATATAATACATTCGGCCTTTGCGATAGGCAGATAATGCATTGGCAGAAATTCTCTGTTCCGATGTTTATATCCGATCGCCCTAATTATGTATTTACACGTATATTGCAAATGACCTTATGTAATCGAGTAGGTTGGTTGATATAACGCATCTACATTAAATAATGGGAAATAAAGCATAAAATGCATGTGGTTTTATGATTACCAGTCGGCCTTCTCCCACGTTTGGACCTTTGCTCAACAAACTAATATGGTATTATTAGTAATTAAACAAATAAACAATTGTACTGTTTTCTAGACAATTTATCGTGGTTTATAAAAAATGAACGAAAGGTTATATTACAAAAAATGTATGCAATCAATTATACCTAAAATATATATCTTTTTGTAGTGATATCTGAAGTTATTTTATATGTAACTTTAAATCAATGCAATATTAAATTAAAATAAATGCAATAGTAAGAAAAAAATATTTGAATGTTACCTTCTAACCATAAGACGCACCCAAAATTGAGTTCATTTTCTATACAAAAAGGTACGTCTTTTAGTCCCTAAAATACCGTAAGTCACCTTTTTATTTAAGGATCGCAAACTAAGGTAAAAAAATAAATTGCCGGCTCTAAATTTTGTTTTTATTATACCAAATTAGTGAACATATTTTTTAAGTATGAGGATAGCCTCAAAGTCTTCAACAGTTTTGAATAATTGAAGAATTGTTCGTGCCAAACGCATGCTTGACTTTGACTGTTAAATGTTTAAATTCAAATTTTGCATTAGTTTAGGTTTATTTTTGCAAATAAATTTCGATGAAAGGTATTCGAGTAATAAACGCATACGAGATATATTTAGAATTCTTACAGTTGCAAAATTGTTTTAACAGCTTTTAGACTATTCACCTTGCGAATTATATTATTGTTTTATTAACACAAATTCTGAACTAGAAATTGGTGATGTCTCTATGAAATACCTACTATACCTTTTATTTAATTCGAAAATAATTTGTTATAATATCAATTATTATATTAATTACATTATAACATAACAAAATCGAACATGAATGTTCTTTAGTTTTGTTTATAGTAGGATTTAGCATTACTACATTAAATTTGGAACGCGTTTTTGTTTCGTTTTTTCATTTAAACATTCATAATAATTTCAAAATTCGAACGTTTCTGTGTTTTGTATTATAGTTTAGTTTTAGAATATTCTAATTTTTGAAAGAAATCTCTTCAAATCATTTTTTAATTCAAATTAAACATTTTTGTTTGTTTATTGGTCGGACAATGCACGATTTATTTTTTTATATTCTCATAGAGGCGATAATGCTTTGATACGTCTCTTTGGCTTAGAAGGCTAAACTGGTAATACGAAAATTATAGCCGTGGTTTTTGCCCTGTTTCTCCAAATATGGAGCACAAATCACGATTTACTTTTCGTAACATCCACTTCCAATACCACATCATTATTGAATGCCCAACATATTTGGACATTGGTCATTATATTTTATTTATTTGTTCAATACATGTAAGGTTGATCATTAATAATAATGATAATAATAAAACATACTGGTATTTTACTTCTATTTTGATTTTTCTTTTTTTTTCGCTTATTATATTTATTTTCAGATATATGCTGTCAACGAGAATATCTCCAAACTACGCTAAAACAGTGTTCCCATGCTTTGACAATCCTCAATTTGAAGCTGTTTTCAAATTCAGATTTTATCTTCCACCAGCAAACGTCGGTCTATTGAATCCGTCTACCAGTTTGGTTGTCGCCGAAGAAATGCGACGTCTTGCGTACGTATACCTCATCTAACTTTAATTTCATGTGACGAAACCTGGGCTAAGCACACAATTGAACATAACGGAGGTGGCTTCACTCCCAACCGACACTATCGTCTACCTTTGCATGATAAGTCCTGTCATCTACTCTTTTTGAGTCTTTTCCTACATTCACCTCTTACGATTTTAAGATTATATGCACTGAGGACGTAACTAAATATAGGTTTAAGAAATATATTTTTATCGAGACTGTGAATAAGAGACACCACCGGAGAACGACTACTTTCACCTCTCTAAACCCATACCAGTGTAATATCTCCGTGGACCTTATAAGGTTATGATACTCGTTTAGAATCACAGATGGGAATAGTGTCAATTATATATATTACTTGGTGTACAATTATACCAATTGAAGTACACTTTATATTAATAATTATTGCTCTAACACCTAAGCACTTAGCATAACGATACGCTTTTTTTTTAAATTGTCCGACCCCAAAACTATGATAAGCACAAATTAGTATTTATCCCACTCAATAGCTATATCTAGCTTAAAAATATAAAAATATTTGTCAAAAAAAAAACATTGCAGAGATGCATTCAAAAATATATAATTATTGAAATTATTTGGAAATCATTATAACAAATGCACTAGCTAAAAATTTTTGTTTAACCACTCCTTATGAATATATCAGACAGCGCGGACAATAATCGCAAATCGTATAAAATATGATATATTTAAGCATTAATAATGAAGAAAAACAAAATAATTCCAGGGTACGTGACAATTTTACGGTGGTCGAGTTCATGCCATCGCCACAAATATCAACATATCAAGTTGGTCTGCATTTATCTTCGTTCACGAGTCACGCAAAATCTTCATATGAACATAACGATACCATTATAATTTGGACATCATCATCTGCAAACACACATTACGCGTACATGTTAAATCTTGGCGCTGATGTCCTAAACATAATACATTCGTATGCAGGAATAAAGAGGCCTATCACAAAGGATCCTATTAGTATTGTTGCTATACCAAGTGATATAAATTCTTATGAAAAAGGCAGCTGGAATCTACTTACTAATGGGTAAGTGTGTTAAACTTGGTCACATGCAGTACTATATATAAACTAACATTTTGAGAGTGTTAAGAAATTCGAAGAATAACTATAGACGAAATAAATATTTTGAACTACAATTACCCTATCACATGACCTCAATAGTCAAATTGCTTTTTAATTTATTTACAGAGACCACAAATTATCGTATCAAGTACAGTTTACAAGTGCAAAGCAAAAAGAAGCGATGTCTATAGATTTAGCCCAACAATTAAGTAGAATCTGGCTTGGAAATCCAGGAGAGCCGGAGCGTACTCGCTGGAAGGAGGAATGGTTTAAAGAAGGAATGGCTACATATCTAGCACATTACTTTCTTTCGAGGGTAACATTTATTATAAAATTATGTTATACCCTGTTACTTTTAATAGTAGGGCAGCTAATTGTGATAACGCCTTAAAAATTAAATTAGCAAAATTTTGTTATCCATGAACTGAGATGTAGACTATGTAGAACATTATGATCGGTCAGATCGGTGTAGAGGCTCAGTAAGATCAATTGATTGAACAAACGATTTAATTAGTCTAAATGTTGGCGCACATATTATATATTTGATGACTGCGTATGGAATTCATAATATTATACAATTTAAAGCTGTACGCGATTGTATAAATGTTAATTATAATTTAACTTATGTTACAGGATCGCAATTTGTTTTGGGATATGTCAACGTATGGTTTAAAATTAAGACATAAATCAATGGATTTAGATTGGCATCCAACAGTTCCTGCTCTGACCAGCTTCAATAGAACATTAGCTATTAACATTCCATCTCAATATGATGATTTGGTAACACTGAAGACTGCTTCTTTGATTTGGATGGTGGAAAATTGGCTCGGCACTGACGTCTTTCATAGGGCTGTTAAAGATTATATAACTAACAGGTATATTGTGTTTGATTTACATTGCTTGCTCTTACAAAAGTTAAAAGATTCTTAATAATTATTCCAGACGAGGAAAAATAATATCGATCACCGATTTCTCTGAATATCTGCAATCTGCATCAGTGTATTGTGAATTCTTTAAAGGATATACTGTGGCCGATGTGTTAAACTCTTGGGTAGAACAGCCCGGGTATCCCATTGTAAACGTTCGCGTTTATAGAAACCCTGGTAACCAGGATGCTGTGCATTTAGAACAGGTAAGGTTTTATATCTTTTTCTATTTAATGCGTCGTATTACCCATTTCTAACTCTACGAAACAAATGCGATTTCATATATCCCTTATACGTTTCCTAATAACCAATATTATTTACAAAATCTTGTTATTACAACCGATAGAAAATAAATAATGTCTATCACATGCCCTCTAAGGCATACAAAATAATTTTGATTTTAATTTCTAAAATATAATGTAATATTTTTCAGAAACATTTCGTTTACAATTCAGCGACTAGAAAAGATTACAAATATTTAATTCCAATATCATATAACACGCAATTTACTGATGATTGTTACAATTGTTTTCAACCGAAATTTACAATTTCTGGTAACGAATATACCTTTAAGGAGAATCTGAACAATGGATGGATTATACTTAATAGAAATTCTTCAGGTAATTTTTTTCTCTCTTTTTAGTAAAAATTGACTTTAAAAAGGCTATAGATACAAATATATACCTATGCAATATATTTTTGCATTGAGTAGTGGTTTTACTTATCTCGTAAGTGTTTCATAGTGTACTTTTTTTTTTATAAAGTTATGGCGATTACGAGTCTAATACCTATTATTTATAAAACACAAGGTTATTCTTATATTCTTAATGAATTGTGATATTTTTGTTGACATTCAAACAAAATAGGCAATTAAAAGTCGCGGTAGAAATATAAATTCTATTCTGAGAGCAGGCCCTTGGATTTCTGTTTGTACAATGCAATTAAGAATGTATTTTCGTACATTATTCGTTGAGTTAACAGATGATTCAGTGAAAGCATACTTTCTATATTTGCAATAAATATGGGTTAGAATAGTAAATATGAAGGGCATTTATTGATGCGGTGCGTGGAAGCAAGCAAAACCTAGATTGAAAAATATCACTAATTTAATATAGAACTGGGTTCATCATCTCCGTCGTATATCTGACGCATTATATGTAAATTTCACTATAGAGCCACCAAAAAAACATTGTTGTAGAACTAACAAAGAAGATCAAGCAAAAGGCCATTACCCAGTATTTGGGGTATTTAACAAATGTAAATAATAATAATAATAATGCTTATTCTAAGATAAGTACATTATTAAATTTTTAATTGTATTTTCAGGTTACTATCGTGTTAATTACGATATTGATACATGGAAGTTAATTATTAAAGGTCTAAAAGGGCATCAAAGAGTGAAGATCGATCCTTATAGTAGAGCTCAAGTATGTATAATAATAACCCACTTATATAATTGTCAATTTTTTTATACTTATCCAAACATTTTTTGATTAATTTTCCTTCAGATAATGAATGACGCGTTTGCTCTTTATATGGCTGGAGAAATAGGTTTAGATCTGGCAACTGATATATTAGATTGTTTGGATCATGAGCATAGTTATATTGTATGGGACGCTGCTTTCTCAGGTTTTGAACAATTGAAACACGATTCTTCTTCTGTAGAAATGAATAAGCAATTGTATAATTATTGGAAGGTAAGAAACATAAATCACTTGTTTTTTATAGTAACCCGGGTAGTAACAACCTAACATTAAGAGTGCTTCCCGTTATATAGGCTCGAGGAGACTGATATGGACAGTCCAAATGAACACTACAACAGCAGAAGTTTCATTTTTAAATGTTGTAATTTTTACTATGAATATTTTAAGACGCTCTGATATCATTACTGTATGAAGAAATGACATTTGGGGCTACTATTTATGACCTATATTTTTAGTTCTAATGATTGTTGTTATTATAGGAAAGCACTGACTCAATTTGTTATGCGAGACTATTTTCTAGTTGATTTCGAAACATAACTAGGTTACTTCAAGGGTGTAACATGTTAAAACTTCACTTTCCACTTAATAATTTATTTTACAGAAATTTATGCGACAGAAGTTATCAATAATTTATCCTAAACTTGCAAATAAATTTGAACGTGATTTAAAATCAAGACTATTCCGCAGCAGAGTTGTGACGTTTGCTTGTGCAATTGACCATGTTGTTTGTTTGAAAAATATAGAAAATGAGATGGAGAGAGTTCACTACAGACAAACGTAAGGACTTGTTATTTATTTGTATAGCAGTTCACGCATGTGTTGTAGGTACTTCAGGTGCTACAGTGCTATCATTTTTTATTATTTATTTTCGAAATTTTAGTTACGATCCAGATCTTCGTGAGCTTTGTTATTATAAATTATTGAATCACTCGCAAGGATGGCAGAGTATAAAAGACAAACAAATATTAAATGGATTCGAATATGAAGACGCTTCAGTTGCCGAAGAACTTGCGTAAGTTTAACTCATTTTTGAATAATCAAAAAACTCCAACAGTTCTAATTTAATAATATTTTTCTTTCTAGGAGACGTGAAATCAGATTCACTCTTAATTTGCCGAGTTCAAGCAAACCAATGGAATTGCGACAGACGACAGTTAAACCACCGAAAGTATGTTATTGTATTTTTATTCTTCAAAGTATAATTACTCTTATCTTTCATTCATATAAACGAGCATTCGAAAGCCATGCATTAAAAATGTAAAGGATTTTGATGAAGATATTTTGCATCTTTTGGACGTAGGCACAGACTCTGGAGTTTCTGAATTATAATATGCACTGTAAATAATATTAATATTTATTCACAAATAAGCAAAAATAAATTCATAAATGTCGTCATATTTATTTTATTTTACTAAATAAAAACTTTTTTATTATTGTACTTTGTTGTATATGAATGTGTATATCTTTTTTTGAAGAAAATAATTTAAAAAATGATTTCTTATAAGTAAAATTTCAACGATCAAATCGGTTTTCGAGCAAACCTTAGAATGCAAGGCGCGCGAAGCCGTGCTCATAAGCTTGTTATGGATAAATACCTACTAAATATAACTGTCATATATCATAGTATATGCGTGCAAATTTTTATAGTAATATCTCTAAAAACTAAGAAGTTACAGATTTTTGAAATGCAAATGGCCGAAACGCCCCAATGTGCGGCAGTATTGCATAAAAAAGTAACATGTTATTTTCTTTTTAGATTATTACGACGACAATGGAACCATTGAAAGTGTCTCTGGACAAACAAACAGGGGCTGCTGGAAGCTTCACAATACATCTAACTTTACTTCTTTCCACACTAGCTTTAACTATATTTAGTTATGTTTAAATAGCAGTATTGTAAATTATATAAAATTGTATTTATTATTTAAATAATAGTGTTGTTTGAGTTTCATTTTGCAAAAGTCATTCTTTAGGCTTATTTAGCACCGTATTTACTATAAGTTTTAAATTTTGTTTCTTATAAATATTTCAATATGAAAAGCATGTTAGACTTAGTTCCCATTTCCACGTGTCTTTACGGAATCTCGTTTAGTATAGGAGCACCCGTCACTAAACGGATTTCAGCAAGAAACCATTCCTGTCAAAGACCGAGATGTTACTATCGGAACTCAACCTTGAGTTGAGATAACGATAAAAATATTTAAAATTGGAACACTACAATTATCATTGAAATGTTATCGAATATGGTATTGCCAGTTTATAAACATTTAAATAAATGAACATAAACATAGAACGTTATGATAATATTCTAGTCAAATAAGAGAACTATTGTTAAATAATATATTCATTGTATAAAAAATACATTTAAAACAGTGTTCACATTTGTAAAAGCTTTATTAAATTGCGTTAAATGTTCCTTAATTGTTTAAATTCTGTAAAATCCACGTATAGACTTCATTAACGTGTCGTTCTCTCCAATATAAATTGTCTTTTGCTTTTAATAATGCTTGTCTTGCTGCGTATTCTGAGTCACCTATGTCTGTGTTTATAGCTTCAATCCACGTTTCGAGCTAGAACATAAAACATATGATACTTACTAAATCGAGGGTTGATCACGAGTTGGACATTTTCACATAACTACTATAAATAGCCACGATCGCTACAAAATATATGGAGTTTCTTAATAAATGTAAACAATTACAAATAAAATTTAAATAGTAAAATAAACACTACCCTTTTTTTTTGTATCGTAATTTTGTAATTTTGTATCGTAATATTTAAATTGAGGATAAATATTGACGCTAATTTTTTTGAAATATTAGAATTTAAATTAGTCCATTTCGCTGATTTCGTTTCCGTTGGCTGTGAAACTTGTATTCAACACCAATATTATTTATAACTTACGCAATATAAATATGCAAAAAAATGTGCTATAAGGAAAAACGTTTAAAGATTAGATTAAATTCAGCTGGCAAAGATATCTTAAGACAGCATACAGTAAAACTTCACTGTAATATAATTTTTATTACAGGCTTTTTCTCAATTTATGAAAAATTTAAATTCGTCGTGTCAGGCAGATATTTGTCTACGGTCGCAGTTGTTTCCGCTCATGGACCACACTCTAGCTTAATTTGAATACTGGTAATAAGTGGCGGCCTTAGGGGGTGGCGAACGGGGCAATCGCCCGGGGCCTCACTCTTGCAGGGGCCTCGTTTTTAAAAGTTTCTTTTTTAAAACTGTCAATGTAAAATATTTTAAAACTCAAATTTTATTTATTTGTATAACTTTAGCATTTCTCGTCAGATATGACAAATACCTGAACCAAACAACCTGATCTACTTTCGCACACATACTTTTCACGAAGGACAAAGGGCCTCGCAAAGACCTGCTGCCCGGGGCCTCGCAATGGCTAAGGCCGCCACTGCTGGTAATCAACTTACGGATTCGACAAGATCGTGAGTCACTAAGTTATCACCTAAAGTCAGTATTATTCTATCTAAATTTCTTGGACCACCATATCTGAAAATAATAAAATTAAGTTGTTAAAAATCTAAAGAGATAATCACGAATTGTATTATCTCTAGTCTTGTAATGCAGAACATCATTACTAGAATAATTCAGTTTGTAAATAGCTTTAAATCAAAATTAGAGGCCAATTATAAATAATACTAAAAACGATTGAAAATTAACAGAAATTTAATCTAAAAATAACTGTTGTACAGACGGTTAACTTTACATAAGCATAGGCGTCATCATAGTAGTAACAATAATTCCCCTGCACAATGAACTAGGCTCCCGAGTATCTCGATACCTCTGAGAAAATTTAGGCCATATACACATAATAAAAATCATCTAAAATGTTTCGTTTGAAAAGGGAAACCCGTGTACTTACATATATATTGGCATTTTGTTACTATGACTTTTATTGTAAATATTAAACTTACTTAGCTCTGATTTCATCTATATGTAGTCTAATGAATCTGAGAGCCAATACGGTGTTTTCTAAATGACTTTCAGCGACTGCTTCGTAAAATATCACACGTTCTTCCATTCTAAATATGCCGTCGTCGTTTAGTGTGTCTTCGAGCAAACTAGAAAATAGTAAAATAAAGATGCAATCATTAAAAAAATATATCTTTATAGTTTCAAAGTAAAAAGTCTTACTTCCATACGAAATCTCTGTCGAGTGAACAAGCAAAGGATTTCAGTATAACAATACGTTCGTAATGTGATTGTTCTTCTATGTACAACTCCCAAAGGGCATCAATGGCGCCCTCTTTATCCTCACGAACTACAGTGCAAAAGACAGCCGGTCTTATTTCTGGGTGAATTTGTGTGTTACTGAAATAATTAGTGGATATTATGCCAATTCCAGTTTATCTTAAAAACATGCAGAAATTAACTTGGCACCGTCGTTTACAAGTCTCGTTCTTGATGTTATGACGTCATATAAATGACCTTCCAATTTAACTTCTGTGGATCGTATAATTTTGCCAATGGATTAGTAAAACATAATAAGTGATAACCGCATGTTTTACCACGTTAACTGCTTAGAGCAAGTACATATAAGTCGTACTAAAAGAGATACATACATTACTGTCTCATTTTCATTGTAATATTCAAAAAATAATTCGTTAGCTAATTCAATGCAATTAGTATAATTAGCTTGACAAGCATGTTCCATAACCAAACCACGTGGTATCATCGGATCTTCGATTACAAATTCATCAGGTACAAATCCAATCTCCTCTTCAAATCTTAAGAACGTTTTGTTGACTAGAATCTACAAATGCTTTATTATAATACTTGTTCCTATTTGGTTATTATTGTATTTATAAATAAATTAGATGACAAATGAGATCAAACCACATGTTCTTTGTGTCGTAAATTATCTATAATGGATAAATATGCTATAAATTGTACATTCATTATAAAGACCTCAACTGGTGACAACGCTCTATCAAGCAAGCAGCCGTAACTGATAAAGAGATCTAATAGTCTCCCTCAGCATTAGAAGATAATCATAAAGGCTATGAAATCTTCAATTTTGAATTATGTAATGAATTTTGCTAGATTATTTTCTTAGAAATAATTACCGTATAGATATTTGGATCCAGGTCATCATTCTCTTGTACAAAAGCATTTAATTGTTTTTTAAGAAAATTCATATTTCTTACAAACGTTTTCCACGGTCCATAATGCAATTCCAATCCCATAACTACGGTTAATGGCAATGCTACATCATAACCCAGCTTTCCAGCTCTCGCCAAATTTAACGCATCGTCTAACAACTGAAGAAACATATTTAATTTTTTTTAGTTTATGGTGACTGTTGGATATTGGTACAGATTAACTACTGTCTGCAGACATGTCTCTGTGAGAGCAGTTGTCTCCTCTGTAAATGCTGTTAAAAACAAAAGCTTAGGAGAAATTCGAGACATTGAACTACAAATATGATTTTATTTTTATCTACCGCTATTCAAGTAAAATGTTCCTCATAAGTCCAAGCCTAAATTCTTCTATTATACTGTGTATAGGATTATAAATTACCGATGCTCTATTTAAAGGGTGAATAATATCTCTAGTGGTTTTATTGCTCATAGCTTCGATAAGGTTATTCCATAAAGCAAGATCATAATTTACTCGGTAATATCCTGAAACAATTTTAAATTTGAAGTGCACTGTCGGGCGGGCTTAATCAACTGCTCGAAAAGTATTCTCACCTTGACCTTGAATATTAAATATGACCCAATCATTAACACCTAGTTCAATATCATATATTATACTGGTATCTTCAAGTACAAGAAAAGGATAAATATTTTCAAAGTCTGGATTGTTCACTGTTGTATATGTAAGGGGTATGGGGTAATTAATTTGTTCAACTTCGCGAAAACCAAATCTTTCCTGTAATTAAAGGCAAAAATAAAAATTAGTAGCAAAAGAAAACCGCAGCAAAAACTTGCTTGGATTTAGCTCTACTAATTTTTACATTTAAAAAAATACCTGCGTAATATTTACTCCTCCAGATCTAGTATCAATATTCAAAACGGGATACCCAGTGTTGTGCACATAAGATCGAATAAAACACGCAACATTATTAATTATGGGGTTTTCTATGAAAAACCATATGCCATTAATTGAATCGTAAAAATTAAAACTGGACACGTGTCGTAATGACCTTAAAATCAAAGACAATTAATTATACAATCATTATTAATAAAATATATTTAATTAAGATATGATATTTGTCCTAAATGTACCTATGCTGAAGCAGGTTTGAAGCTGCATTTCGTAATATATCAATTTCTCCTTGTTTCAGAACAATTTTGAGCATCCTTATAAGAGCACCTGCTTTAAATTTCAAAATCCCATTCAAATGATCTTTAATATTGCGCTCATGAAATAGATTATTTTCTGGTTCAATAGTTTGAGATATTGTGAATGAATCTCTTAACATACTCTCCTGTATTATCTCTGTGAGAAAAATGCTATTTACATCAATATCGGCATCTGCCTGAAATTCATATATATAATATTAGTCTGGTATATAACGCGCTCCGCTACACTGATCTGCCGTTATATACGATTATTTCCAAGCTGATCCTGAAACGCGACTAGGTCATTTCATGGGACTTCACTACTGGAAAGGTTTGGCTAAGCTTGCTTGTTTAATATTTATTTATTGAAATGAGTTCTAGAACTATGATCAGCTCTAGAAGGAGCATTAAATAAAACCCCTCAATGTTCTTCCCAACCGCCATATTATAGTAGCCACATATGATTTTCCACTCTTCGATAATCTCGAAAAAAATAATCATTTAATCATTATTACTTAAACTAAATATGCAAAAGCTTTGAGCATGAAGGGTAACCTCTAATATATACAGAGGATTAGCCCTTTCAGGTTAATTTAGACATTGATTGACTGATAGCCCCATGTTAAAGGTTAGACGTTTAAGTGTTCATTCATATCCGATTTAACAAGCAGACGATTTTACGATATTCACTCTGTATAAAAATAAAGAATTTGATACGTTTGATAACTACTTAACGGTAAGATTGTGAATAATATTGCTAAACAGAGTTCGATCTTCGTTATCTAGTCCCTATACAATTCTAATCAATGGCGGATTGATAGCTTTAATGTTACTGATTAGATGGAATAGGTATTAGGCACAATTTATCTTGACGTGCTTACAGTCAAGACAGCATTAGTTAAACTTGATATTTCATGGGTATCTACTATACATCATCAGGTAACTCATCAAAGATCTGTTATATATTTGAGAGAGATTTGTTATATAGAGCAAATCAATTCGAATCTATGAATGACGAGCAGATACAGAATTGCCTCGTAAATAATGATATAAAGAATGGCAGAAGATGGGTTGCTAGTTCTTACCTCTGATGCGGCTTCGTATGCAGTGAGTATCTGCAAACCAGTCGTGATCCAGGCAAATCGCCAATTTTGTGGATATATGACGTAACCAAACCATTGTTTAGCAATTCCTTCAGAAACCGCTGTTAATATTTTAATTCTTTGATCAAGAGAGTTATTAGCGGTTGCCAAAATATATGGTTCCCTAAAACATTCACTTTGATCACATCCAGTATTCTTTTCATGTTCTTTGGATTACGATGACTTTTGGACGACTTTTGACCTAACTTTTCCAAAATAACAGATCCTCTCAATATAATAATATAAATGTCTTAAGCTTTAAAAATAATCATGAATTAATAAAAAAAAGCTACATACCAAATGCCAACTGTAGAAATAGCTTGCCAATCCCTATTGACATCGGGTAATGCAAATATGTGTAGTCTATGTCCATGGTATGGGCTAATATCAAAATAGGGTGTATTTGTCCATTCATTCAAGAAATTTAATATATTTGGTATTATTTGTGAAGCATATGTGCTCTGATTAATAAACGGTGCATGGAGATCTATGTTTGGATGTGGTAAGACAATATTTAAAAAATCATGAGCGACCAAACCCCATAAGCTCGGCGGTATGAAAATTGGTAAAAATTCAGCTACGTTTCTAAAAATATTAAGAATATTTTAATATAGGCAGGCTCATGACGATTGTCCAGATTGCTAAATAGTGGCATTTCTCCCAACGTACAAGCTGAATTTGGGCGATACAGATTCGTCTCATTTATTTCGGCTTTTACTCTAGCTGAATATTAGGTGTAGTGCGATGTTATGACGGTGTAATAAATAAAGTACCATGGAAATCATTGTGATTTTTAGAAGAGATTTAAATGATCATCTAATGTGCAAAAAGTCGATCTCTCATATTTCTGCAGGTGTTTGTTGCACAATGCAATTATAAAACACTATCTGTATATTGATATCAAAAATTTCCGTGATTTTAAATAGATGTATAAGGAAAAAAAATTTTTGATGTGACATTTATCTTACATTTTTCCTGATATGAGCTTATTTTAGATTTACTTAGGGAAAATGATATTTTAAAATTAAATCATTTAAAAACCCTAATTATAAAAAGTCTACTATTGACCTTTAGTGTGGTGCGTATGGGAGAGCGGCCGTGGCCTAATGGTTGATGGTGCGAACTCGCGGTTGAGAGATCATGTGTTCGAATCTCTCGAAATTAAGCCGATACCAATGAAACTTTGTTATATGTACTTTGGTCGCTCAATGCCTGTAATATAACATAGGAATATAACGAGTAATAGGCAGAGTCATGATGGTTATTAGTCCAGTATAATATACCGGGGTATCATTTCGGGATCAGCTTGGAAGTAGCTGGGATAACGAGAGGAGTGTGTCCTGTCAATTTGGACGAAGCACATTCGTCTCCACAAGCCGGCATAGTGTGACATCTATCTGTCGTAACAGTTGTCTCCGCTCATAGACCACACACTGGCTTAACATCAGGCGGATGAAACAGAATTGTTTTTAATAATTAGGTATATGAAGCTATTAATAAAAGAAGAAGAAGAAGATTCTTTACTATAAATATTATTGTCATTACAAAAACTTTATGTTCTTACGAGCTTCCTTCGTTTATAGAATTTCCTGTTATTTGTTTGTGAATTTCATTTTTAAATGTCATTCTAATTTCAGAGTTTAATATCAGTTCATCCATGCAGGGGAATACTTTTCTTGCATGTATCGGATATAAATTCATTGCCAGATATGATCTGTAAGAATATTATTAGAGTTTATATAGTTTTCCAAAATCGTGATCAATATATTATACATATAGGTATTTAGTTTTGCAATATGTACTTTGGTATTTCAATGGCTATAATACCTTGAACATTAGTTTAGTATCAATATTATTTATTTTTAAATCATAAATCACATTACACGTTGGCTTTGATCTAATGAATGAATCAACACTTACCCCTCATCATAAACGCCCCTATATAAACCAACCCCATCATTACGTACTTTACCAGAATAACTTATATTAAACATGTACATGAAGGCAGCAATTGGTGGAGTTATTTCAAGAATTCCATCTTTTATAGTAACATCTTTTATAAGATTAGGCCGATTCAAGTTTGTAATGCCAAAGTAAACGGCATTTAATTCTAAATCTTGAAAGTGTAATTTGATTGGTTTCCCGCGATTTTCTGTACTTATATCAACGACTAATAAAGCTTGACCTTCGAATGTGTCTTCTTTTGCAGTTATGTTTATGCTATAAGAAGTTATATGTTGTCCCGTTGGTAAAGAATACGTCACGTCTTTGATTTTGTAAAAATCATTTTCAGTCAACAAATTTTTCACAAAAAACAAAAGTAAACACGCACATATTTGACCAAAACTTTTTCGTATCATTATATATTTTAAACTGTACACACATCCAAACTATATGAAATCACATATCAAAAAACTTATTTATACGATACGTAATCTTTTTTTAATTGATTTTATCGATATCGGCCAAAAGATGCAATTCAACGTGTCATTAATGAAAACAGTATTAATCAAAACAAACATGATAATTAATTAATTAAAATATTTAAGATTATAGATATAAGTTTTATTTAAAAATACTCTTACTTAATATTTAATAAACATTGCAATATGTAGGTACATATTACGCTTGATTGATCACTTTAAATATTAACTAAACAATAACAATAAAATAACTATAGTTAAGAAACACAAATGAAGCAAGAGGACGCATTTGCTTCAAATGTGAGACTTCAATAAATTAATAATAAAATATGCTTAATATAAATAATTTTAAAAAACGCTGAGAATGAAAATGTAATATAAAAACTTAATATAATATTAAAACCTTATACTAAATCTCTTTGTGCAATTTTAACTAATAATGTACATTAATTAAATTAAATAGATAATTAATTTTTTAAATAATACTAATTTTAAATAATTAATTTCAACAATTTTATTACATATTAGTAATAAGTTGTGAATCATACTTTTTTGTAATTTTCAGCATCAGATATTACTATTAAAAGTAATATCGAGCTTCGAATAATTATTAATAACTACATATTTAATACTCAAATTATTGATGTAAAAATAATTTATTTAATAAACAGGCCTACACGTAAGTTAGTACTAAAAATTTAAACTTTTTTAGTATAACGTTTCTAGAATGGATTTCTTTATATATCAGCTCTAGTTTTTAAAACATGACTCTATATTTCAAGAAATTGCCATTTAAACGATTTTCTGGTACAATTGCTTTTTGCGGTGGCAACAATAGTATACCATTATGCGAGTCGCATACCGTGTAAAAAACGTTTTTATATAAAAATAAATCATTATTAGATTATATATTTACCGTACTTAAAATATACTTATCACTAAATTTAAATCTATCAAAAAAAATGTAGGCCTGTGCTATATTTGAATTATTTAAAATTAATGATTAAAGTTAAAAATATGAATAATTGCCATAATAAGTAGCATAAAGATAGAAACTGAGACTGTACAAGAGTCATTTTCATCAATCCATTCGTAGACTTCTTCGAGGTAATTATTCCTCCAGTGTAAATTCTCCTTGGCTTTCTCCAAAGCTCTGCGCGCGGAGTCCCTTGATTCTTCAAGATTACTCGTCATTCCATCAACCCACGTCGAAAACTAAAATTAAATATTTCTATTTTATTTCTATATATCTAATTATATTGTCATGTCATCGTTGTGTGCCTCTTTCATTCCTATCGCACCTAAATTGTAAGGATTCGCTTATAGAGATTAAAATCTTTACGTAATATTTTGGTGATAATATAAAATATAATTACTATGTCAACAAGGTCTTCTGTCACCAAATTGTCCGCCAATGTATGTATGATTCGTTCCAACCTATCAGGTCCACCGTATCTGTGAATATTATATTTGATATAAGTCCTTTTCACATTACCACAATCTGCTTGATGTAAAGCTAGTATGTAAACAGTACCCGTCTTCGCCATTTACACGTAACTATCATACGAGTAATTCTGCCTTCCACATATGAAAATTTGTTTTGTGATCCCTGTGAATTCTAACTTACTTATCTCTGATATCGTCGAGATGCAGTCTAATAAAAAGAAGTGCAAGTTCAGCATTCTGCACACTGCTTTCAGCAACAGCTTCGAAGAATAACGCACGTTCTTCCACACCGAACCTGCCTTCTTCATCATCCAGTGTTTCTTCAAGTAAACTAGAAATAATGTTTTTTAAAGAAATTACAATCTTAAAACAGACATTCTTTCAACATCAAATATCTAACATAATATAGGTACTTATTATGTTTAAAATATTTATAAAAGATAAAATTGAGATAAATTTTCTCGCAGCGTTTTCCTTCAATTTTGACTGATAATATTTGTGTGTCACTGAAATATTTTAGATTATTTTTACTTATATTCCTTTATAACTGTAATTTGTGTTTGAAACCTACTCTAACACAAAGTCCTTGTCTTCTGAACAAGCAAATGATTGCAATATAACTATACGTTCATAAAGAGAGTCTTCTTCTTCCATTTGTTCCGACAATGCTTCAATATCATCCTCGTCACCTTTACGTACTATAGTGCAATATACAGCAGGTCTAATTTCAGTTGGGATCTCGTCATTTCTAAAATTATTACAACAAACATATTCATATACAGGTTTTATTTAAAACGCAATTTACAAATAAATATGTGTACGTTACTTACAAGTCGCCTTCTTCATCATAGAACCAGTCATAAGCAGCAGAGATACAAGGCTCATATTCTGCTCTACATGCGTGCTCCATAACTAAACCTCTAGTACGGGTTTCCATATCTTCCTCATTTGTGAATCTATCTGGATAGAAACCAAGTTCTTCTTCGAGTGTCTCTATTGTTCTTCTAACCATTCTCTGAAATTTACATGAAAAACGTTAGTTGACTAAATTTTAGGAAAATTGAAATGAAAGATATTTACTAAATATATATCAGGATCTAGTTCTTCGTCGTCATCTTCAGCTACATATGCCAATAATTGTTTCCTCAAGAAATCCATATTTCTGACAAATGTTTTCCATGGAGCATATTTGACTTCCAATTCCATAGTAAGAACCATGGTTAATGCAATATCGTAATCCAACAGTCCCGCTCTAGCCAAATTCAAGGCATCATCCAACAACTAAAATTATATCAAATTAATCTTACTTTTAAACTTATAGTTTTTTACAATCAGTTGGTAAGAAGTATACCATAGCTCTGCTTAATTCGTGGATTTCTTCTCTATCCTCCTCATCTTCTAAGACACCAATAAGGTTTCCCCATAAATCTTCGTGATAATTTACACGATAGTAACCTAAAATAATAAATTACAAATTATTATCATTATAATGTAATTTTATTTAAATAAGTATGGTAAGAAGTAAGAAATACCTTTTCCTTGAACGTTAAATATTATCCAATCATCTTCATCTAAATTAATATCGAACATTTCTGTTGCACCCATAATTGAATGAAGATCAATATCTTCAAAGTCAGGGTCCTTACTTGTTGTATAAGTAATAGGTATATCATATATGACGCTGTCCCTGGCAGTAAAACCAAATCGCACCTAAAATTCACATTATTAGTTTAAATAAAATTGAGTACTTTTTCACACTACTTACATGAGTATTGTTGATTACCTGAGTTAGAAATAGACCTCCTGATCTAATATCTACATTAATTACTGGATATCCTGTATTATGTATCCATGGATCCATAAAATCGATGACTTTAATGTCACCGTCAGTGAAGAACCAGACGCTATTTAGTGCATCATAAAAATGGTTGTCATTAACATTACGTAGACCTCTGAAAAAAATATATAAAAGGTTATATATGATTTCGATCATTCTCATTAGTAGAAACCCATTAAAATGATATTTACCTGCTATTTATTAAATTTCTAGCAGCGATTTTTATGAAATCTTCTTCTTCTTCGTCGTCCTCATGCGAGAGAACTAAGTTAAGCGTTTGAAATACCGCTGGAGCCTTATATTTTAATATACCATTTAAGTGATCTCTTATTTCTTGTTCATCAAACATAAAATCTTCTGGTTCAAGCACTTGGGAATCAGAAAAGGAATCTCTCATCATACTCTCGTGCATTACATCTGTTAGGAAGATGCTTTCACTGTCCAATCTGGTATCTACCTAAAATAATTTTATGATCTATGAGTTATTTTATTTTTAAGACTTATTCAAAATTTATTTAAAAAAAACTACCTCAGCTGCTTTATACGCAGCATACGCTCCCAATCCTTCAGTAACCCAAGAGTACTTCCAATTTTGGGGATATATTACATATCCAAACCATTGCCTGGCAAATCCTTCAGCCATTGCTCGCAAAGCAATTATTTGTTGTTTAATAGAATGATCGTCTTCCATTAGAACATGGGGCTCCCTGAAAAATGTAATAGTGTAAATTTATTACCTAAATTTTACTAAGTATTTTTGATTTAATAAAGTACTTACCAAATTGCGATAGTCGATAAAGCATACCAATCTCTAGTTATATCAGGCATGGCAAATACATGCAAATGGCCATCTTGAGCTTCGTCTATTTCATCAAATGGTTTATCTGTCCATTCATCTAGGAAGGTAAATATTTCTTGCATCATAATTTGTGCATAAGCACCTTGGTTATGAACACGGCCTGATAATCTCAACCTATCTCCCATCACATTAACGCTTATAAAATTGTGAGCTACCATACCCCATAGGTGTGTTGGACTTTGAAGTTTTTTAAACTCCACTTCATCACTGTTTTGGGATAAATTAATTGTTTAAATTTTGATATTAAGAAAATTGAAAATAAATTTAAATAAAAACATACTCGTCTCCTTCGTTGATGGAATTCCCAATGATTTCCCTATGTTCTTCATTATTGAAGTTAAAGGATATCAGAGAACTTTCAGTCGGTTCATCCAAACAAGGAAACACTCTTCTTGCATGTGTAGGGTGCAAATTCATTGCCAGATACGAGCTGAAATATTTTATTGCGTATAGTGAAAGCAATTAATTGCCGCAATTTTCGGCTACTTAGATAATTTCTTATTAAAATATTAGTAACGAAGGTTTTTTTTTAAATCAAAGGAGCTCTATTCTCATTTTTATGTGTCAAAAAGTTTCTAAAACAATGTAATTATCTGAATAATTTACTATAACCGTAATGATAAAGAGACATTTACTCATCGTCATAATGCCGTCGATAAATTCCGTTTCCATCACTTCGAACCACTCCTGAGTATTTAATCCTAAAATAAAATAACCAAGATTCTGTTGGTGGAGTAATTTCTAAAACTCCGCTGTCTATTGAAAACTCGTCTATTGGTCTAAAATCGCTGCCAGAATTTAGCACAAATTCTACAGAATCCACATCTAAATCTTCACAGTGTAGTTTTATTGAATTTTCCCTTGCATCGTCCTCTAATTCAACTCTAATTACTACACTTCCTTCAAACGTGCCGCCATCAATATTTATATCAACCTCGTAAGAAGTTGCTTTTTGCCCTGGATTTAAGTCGTTAGCACGAAACGCTTCATGATTTGCGACCGTTGCATTATTCAGATGATCATCTAATTCTACAATAGTTTCGTGTTCTTTAAACGATGTCTCATCAGATAATATAGTTTCACTTAAAAAAGGAAATTGTATTTCTTCTACTTCAACAACTTCTTTTATGGGGTAACACTCCACTTTCACACTTACAAAGATAAATAATAAACACAGCGTCTTCCACTTTAATCGGGACATTTTGTCCATCTAATTTAAGAAACACAATCTAAGCTACACGATCCATATGATATTGTAGTTGAACGCTCAATACTTTTAGACACAGTTTTAAAATTTATATCTCTATCAGATGCAATGATAATAGATGATATCACTTAAAATCCACTCTTGATGTGATAAAGCTATTCACAAAAATTTGATACGAAAAAATATAGGGAAAATGTTTCTAATCAGAATTGCGTTACTTATTATTAGGTAATACTAATGTTTAGTAAATATTGTTTGTTTTATTCAGGTTAAGGTATCTATTAAAATAAAAGCAGGCTGCTTTAACATCTAAAAATCAAGTTAAACCGTCTTCCGGTGGTTAAGATAACAAGCTGTTACAAAACAGATCCTGGTTTGATCCCAGGTTCTAAAAAATAGGTATTTGTGTGTTGGGTGTTATTTTCTGAAACCCATTGGGCGTGTTTGCGGTCAGCGGATTGTACTATAAGTGCATGTACGTATACCTATAAGTAAGATATAAAGTCGTTACTAATATTTTAAGCTGTGATTCTACCAGTACTTCGATACCTCAGGAATTCCTAGTGAGATAACAAATGGTATATTCAGCGGGAAATACAATTTAATACTTCTAAGTTTGATTTAAGGTGACTAATATCCATTTGTTGTATTGTAATCTTCTTTTTTCAGTGTTTATGTTGAAAGCATACAATAAAGATCTCTTTTACAATTGTATTCATTCTCATAAATACAGAAAAAATATAGTAATCCTTTTTATTTTTAAACTTTAAACATAAGAGACGGTTAATTATGTTATTTTGGATTTACACAATAAATAATCAAAATAACTTACATATCATCATCGTACCACCCGAGATAGATACCACTCCCATCATTTCTTATTTCTCCCTCATATTCAATTAGAAACCAATATGATATAGCATTGGCTCCAGTTTCAATAATCAATAAACCTTCATCTTCATCTATTTCGAATTCTGCTTCACCAAACGTATTACCTCCTCCTAGACTAAACTTGACACTTTCTACTTCTAGATCTTCAATGTGCAATTTAATTGGATCTTCTTTTGTATCAGTATCTGATAAGAAAACTTGTACGAGTAATTTCCCATGAAACGTCCCTTCTTCAATATCAGGATCTATGTGTACTTGATAATTCTCTATATACATTCCAGGTCTGATCGATTTTAAAAGATCATATTCCTCGTCATCATCTTCATCCATTCGAACATTATTAGATTTTTCTAAAGTTGGCTTAGAATCTACATTTCCATCATCCACGGGAACTAATATTTCTTTGATTGGCAACGATTTAACAGCGACATAAAAACACAAAAACAGTATAAAAACTTTGTTATTAAACATTTCCATCATTAAAGAGTAATTCACAACACTAATAATAAATTTCTTATTTGTAACGAGATTGGTCCATTTAACATCTTTTGCAACGTTTCGCGCAACATCTGAACAATAACTAATTTTACAAGACACTCCTGCAAAGGCAGCTTATGTATGATAAGTTAGACTTTGTGATCAATCATGAAAAACAGTTAATACATCACCCAGAATAATATTATGATAACAAATCATTACACTCTTGTAGAGACTGTATTCATGGCAAGCTTATCTCACAATATGGGTTAGCGTCGCTATAGACGAGTACGTACTTTGTCGTTAATATACAAAGGCACCTACTTTATCTGTATATACACATATACAAATTCCAAATGCCACTTACACACACACACTCTAAATAGAATATTTCAGACTCATTATGGGCTGTCCAAAAGAAGTTACCAAATGGAGATAGCAAATTGTGTATCTATTTATTATTTTATATATTTAAAAAATGCATTCATATACCTATGTATTTAAAATAAACATTTTTCTATGCAGGGAATGAACGCATCCATTTTTACAATGCTTAATTTAATAAATATAATTTGTGGTAGAAACATCAAAAATATTTCTTATGAGCAGAATTTGTTATTCTTTTTTTCATTTAGTTATTCAACTGTTTTACACTTATGACAGCCTGTGCACTTAATATCACAGATTGAGGAATACATACATAATTCTACATTCACATGCAAAATGGTTGGCCTTAATTCGAAACCAAGCATCCTTTCATCACAGACTTACTATAATGCTTAGATACTTAAAATTTTACACGTTAAATTTAACTCAATGGATTACACAAACCTTTATATCCTTATTCATGTATTGAATTGTATGTCTCATAATATAGTGGCGCTTTTATATCGTTGTACTAATCGTATAAAACCCAAAATAAACTATGTAAATAGTCACTGGTTCTAAAATTTCCGGATACTAATTAAAAATATTTTAACTTTTATAAGAATGTAAAATTTTGAGAACCATTGATCAATTTAGTTTCAATTTTATATAAATTAAAACAAACAATTATATTTAAACCACAGTCTTTATTAAATCATCAATAATTTTAATAAATAACAATACATTTAAAAAATACATAATTAAACTTAATATTAATTGGACCTATGTTTTGTTCATAAATATAAATTAATAAATGCGGAAATTAATGTAATAAGAATTGTAAAAGTAGCTGTGAATGTTACAGCATTATTAGTTCTTAGCCACACATCAACCTCGGAGTAATAGTCATTAGTCCAAGCAATTGAGGCTCCAATATTCTCAATAATTCCGTCAATAGAAGCTATCTCCCCAGCCGAGAAATATTCTTTATATTTTTCTCTAAACTCGTTAATCTGTAAAAAAGATTAAGATCAACATACATACATTAAAAATAAATGTAAAAATGGTTTATTTAAAAGTTACATAATTATTTAATTTGATCATATTTAATACAAATTTTCCTAATAACTAGATCTCTTCACTTAGAATTTATATAAAAATAATTACCTTATTCAAATGCTGTTGACTGGTGAGAGTTCTAGATAATGCATTTAGAATATTAGTGGTACCAGTCAGTCCTTGTACGCTGAAAACAAAATTCAATAATTATTAAGCGAATGTTTACATTACTCGCAGCGCCTAGCCCGTGTAACTAGTGGTGGTATAGCCGACTAGGAATAATTGAAATGTTCCATCTGGAAGTGAGTGTTTTATATTTGTTTAAAAAGCATTCAAGGCTACATATAAATCTGTTTCCTTTTGAAAGTTTAGAACGCATTCAACATCAATATCATACATAAACACAGTTATTTTTCCTCATAATTCCGAATCTAGATAATCTAATTTCATTTATTTTGAAGTTGTATAAATAAACCTTAATTTACCGTTCCTGAATTTTCAAGAAATTCTCTATAATGAAGTCAAGTGCAGCATCTCTGTTTTCGGGGCTAGCATTAATAACCGAAACAAAGACTGTGTCACTATCTTGCTCGCGTACCGGAGAATCTTCTTGAATAGCCTGGTTTAAGTAGCTGAAATCAAATTTTATTTACTTATATTTACGGATAGTTATTATATGCGAATGCATATAACTGAAATTGAAATCTTATTGTTAAAAGTGATCTCTTCCAGGAAACGAACCAAGGTAGAGAATAACGAATATTATTCGTTTAAAGTGCTTGTAAAAAGAAATGTCTGAAGTTATTCGCGAACATGATTTAAGTAGTTTAAAAGAGTTTATGCAGTTTATTTTGAGTCAATAAACGCTATAATAAACCGCAAAAACTCCGTATAAATTGAAATAATAGTGGTACATTACATTAGATTGGCGTTAAAAATGCCAATTTGTTAAGTATTTGTTAAGTGACAACACTTACAATGTACGTCTTTCAGGATTTGAAGTGCAACCAAGTGCATTCAAGTATATAGATTGTTGCCCAGAATCAGTTGTACCAGTGAATTTGTTCCATAAGTAGTTAAAGTTATCCACACTACCACCGCGGAGACTTGAGCAGTATACCACGGTTTGAATGTCAGGGTTCAAGTTAGTGTCTGTAACGTAAAATAACAACGTTGATCACACTGAAGTCTTCTTCGTTATAGTGTCCGTTAACCCGTGTTTGAACCTATCAAAAAACTCGGCAGAACAACGGATAATCGGCAATGTAATTAAATACCATAAAATGATTGTTACCTTGTAACATACTGGCCGCAGTGTTAATACAATGTTCGTTGCCATATCTACAGTTAAGGCTAAGGATTATGTTTCTGTGGAATGCAGTTACATGTTCTTCATTTTCAGTAGCATTGAAACCAAGTGTATTGTAAGTAGATTCTGAGAGGCGTAATAATATTGTCTGTAATTTGAAATCAATAATTTATTCTTTGTTATGGTTGAGTGCAGAACACTTAGTGGCAGAAGCCCAAAATACTGAACCAGGCCATTAGCCTAAAGTTGAAAACCCTGAGAAAGATGTTGAGATGAAAGTAGGTACCTTAAGGTGTCCATAAACAGAAGTTCCACTAAGCACATTATCAAGGTAGGCAAAACCTGCATTCGCTGCTGCCCAAGGAATGTAATCCAGTTCCCTTTCAATGTATAGTATTAAATCTAGAGCTCTTTGATAACCCTTAAAAATTAAAGAAATTATTAGCATCAAAATCCATGGTGTCAGTGAAATGATTGGATATTTTACATGATCTGTAATGTTGTGTTCTTGTTTTATCTTGATACAATTCTTTATTTTAGCTAATGACTAACATATGTGAACAAATAAAAAAGCTAATAACACTAAACACCCATCATCGAAAATTATTTTAATAAATATAACTTACGAGACGTCCATTGCGGGCTAAATTCAAAGCATCATCAATAAGCTGTGCTCGGTTGAGTAAATGTATAGTATCCAACGGTACCTCTCTATTCCTTAAAGTTCTTGATATTTGAATCCAATTCTCAACATCATAATTTACACGATAATAACCTTAAAATGAATATATTGTTTCCATACAGATGTTAAAACTACATTCATCTAAGTATAAAATGTTTGTATAAAACAGATGAATTTTTAAATACAAATTGAAAACCTAACTCAGAAAAAGAATACCTGTTTGTTGTTTGTTAAAAATAAACCAATCGGCTTTTGGTAATTCCAATATGTCAATTGCAGTTGTAGTAGCATTTGGATATAACCAACGTTGTGGGCTTGTATCTTCGAACGCTTCTTTTCTGTCAGTCGAGAGTACCCAATTGACTGGTATATGCCATCGATAACTAGAGTTCTGACTGCGATCGGTAAGATAACGTTCCTGTTAACAGTTTTTAATTAATTTTCTGGAATGTTGAGTCGTGTAAATCTGAAATACATTTCAGTGCTGACCATGATTATTAAACATCTTTTGCTAGCATTTTAGCTAAATAAATATTACCTGAGTAATGAATACAGAAGCAGCTGCAGGTGCACTTCTCCTTACTGTAATAACAGGGAAGCCGCCCTGATTGGTCCATCGATCCATTATAGTGGCAATGGGTATGCCTAATTGCTGTCCAGAATCATCCAATGCACGTTGGAGTGAAATGTATAAATCTTCTGGAGTAGCAGCTTTACGGGAACTGGTAAATAATAATGATTATTTAATATTAAACAATAACGTCCGCCAAACTACTCTTTGGGTTTTTAATTGATTATCTAATAAATAAATTTAATTACAAGGACGGTTTAAGTGCATAACTGATCTAGCCGTGACGTTGAGTTGTTTATTTCTAATGATTTTTAATTTAAATACTCACTTTGATTCAAGAAAATCAATTAAACCTCTTTGGAAAATAGGTGGCGTCATAAAATGTCTCATCATTCTAATTACTGATCCAGCTGTAATTATTACCATTATTATTGTCTTTTTATATATTATAAAAAATCATATAAAATATTTTATAACACACAATAATATTGATTTTTTAATGTGACATGAGTCATTATTTAGGAATTTGTATCGCGATATCTATCTAGCTAGTAAATTATGAAACTCGTTGAGTTATCATTCCAATTTTAAAACTAGTACATACTCTAAGCTTATGTACGCTAACTTATTATTGGACAGTAAACATTTCTATAACAATTCAACCAATAGTAGGTATTATTTCCTCTTATGACAACTTTTAATTTAAATTGATAACTGAGGTGTGTTCTATAATACAAACCAAAAGTTGTCGATTTCTCACCTCATATAACGATAAACGAAATTCACCTTATCTATTTTGTGTCATAAAATATCTGAAGCATTTGATGTAGAGTATATAAAAGACTTGTCAATTTTATCATTGATATAAAAGATAAAAAAGATGACAGAGATAAATTAATATTTTAATAACTCAAGACACATTCCGATTTACTAAATATTATTTCATTAAAAAGTTACTACTTTAATCACGAATCGAAAACACTATTATTATTAATATGCATTTAAGATATTATAACGACGATATTTATCCCCTGAAACTTTGGAGCAACAATGACTTTCCTTTCTTGCCTCGACCGCACCCGTTGTTCTTTAATGTGTATGCATACATAGATATTTATAAGGCGTTTCGCATTGAACTCTTTCTAATCGAGTGACCAATCTGATTAAGAGAGACCTATCTAAAGCTCCCTCTTCCGACACTGACATCAACTATGATACGCACACTACAAAATAACATAATATGCACTCACATTTCTGATAAGCAACGGCATTGAATGTGCCCAATATTTGTGATGGAGTAAATACCGGATAGATCATTGGGTTAACTCCGAGGACCGCATCTGCTTGAAACACGTTCTGCATGCTAATTACATATTGGTCCAACATACGCCACTCGGGTAACACCTGAAATAATATTTAATGGATAAAGTCACTGTTTTAGATTTTAATTGTCCAAATACTAGTTAAGAATTGTTTGGTTTCATTGTGATATTCCACTTGTGGCTAGAGGCTGATAAAATTCGTTGGTCAATAAACCGATCGTTACGCAGCATGCGGAGACTCTTCATAGTTAAAGTGCGTAGGTATATCTTATAGCATACGTTTTAGAAATATGCACTAAAATATAATCATAATATGTAAAATTAGAATACTGTGTTGTTTTTTTGATTTATTTATAATTTATATAATTTTCTAAACATTACCATATCTGTGCCGAAACTTTCAAAGTAATTAGCGAATCCCTCATTAAGCCATAAATATGTCCAAGATCTCGGACTAACTTCATTTCCGAACCACATATGCATGTTTTCATGCGTGATAATTCTTGCAATGCCTTGTAAAGTCGATGTAGATGTAACACCTTTCTGATAGAGCAAGGCCACTTCTCTGTAATAAAAGAGAAAATTATTTGGTTATATGATATTAATATATTATTTTTTCGCTTCTATGAAATGTTCTTCATGTTCCGCTACCAATCACGAGTAGCCAAGTTAACTTATAAGTCATCTTTAGTCAGATCATAATTGTATGCCTCGTCACTGCATTACGTCTTTAACGGTCCAAAAATGTTATATTTTGATAAATCGTATAATTATTAAATCTGGAGGAAATATGGTGTAATATAAAAACCTAAAAGCTACCTATAAATAATTAAGCCCCAGTTTTCCATAGCCCCAGCAGCAAAATCAGGAACAGCTACGTTATCTAGTTTTGGTAAAGCATAATCAAATTCAGTCCACTCTTGCAGTGCGTTCATATTGTCTTGGCCAAATTTCATAGCGAATTCGCCAAACTCTAACGTTCCAGGTCTCGAGAATACTTTGAAGGGTTTGTTAAAAACCATGTTTTCTTCATTAGACGAATACTCAAAGTCTGATACTAAATAAGCCAATATATAAGACGACATTATTACAGTATCTTCAAATTCATGTTTTACATATCCTGGTACTTCTGGTCTAAAAACAAAAATAAATACGTTTATTTTTTTTTTTTTTTTTTTTTTTTTATTGATAGCCTAGCATATGACCACACTCCGCCTGATGTTAAGCTAGAGTGCGGTCCATGAGTATAGACGACTGTTACCACAGACAGATGTCCGCGCGCAACAGTCGACTCCACTATGCCGGCTTGAGGAGACGAATGTGCTCTGCCACACTCCTCCCGTTATCCCGGCTACTTCCAAGCTGATCCCGAAACGCGACTAGGTCACTTCACGGGTGTTCCGCTTGAAAGTGGTGGTACTGCCCCGGGGCGACATACTGGGCTAATGCCATCATCAGTCTGCCTACCACTCTTTGTGTGCATATTATTTATACTATAGATTCCACTATGATGACTACGAAGAGCCTCGTATTAAAAATCTATTGGAGAGGGGATGACTATACAATTTTTTGTATACATTAATCAGATGCATAATATAATAAATAGTAGTGATGTAAGATGAATAAATAAATGTTGCAATAACCTATACCTACATGTAAGTAATAAGACAGAAGAAACGTAAAAAATATGCGAAAATGTATCTAAAGTGTGTATTAAGAACACTTCATGTACTACGCTTAATGTATAAACATTTGTAGTGAACTTCTATTCTTCATCAGCGTTTTCAAAGTTTTAATTTTTACTTCTACGACTTTCTTATCAATAATTTACTTACTTCTGTAAATCCTCCCTAAGCGGCATATTACTTCTGACAACATTAAATTCACTTGGAGCATAAATAGTAGTAGTAAATTTTGCCTTCATGTGTGGCTCATCAAAACAAGGGAACGCTCTTCTTGCAAAAGTGGGTTGCAGTTGTGATGTCACTAAGCGTCTGGAATAAAACGAATTGAATTATAATTGGCTCATTTTTGTACAATAGTTTAGTGCAGTAATTTTTTTCGTGTTATGTTATGTATTATATTATCAGCCAATGATCTTAAACCAGAGTGTTGTCTATGACCGAATTTAATACAGCTGCAGCAAGTAGCAAATCTCAAATTTGAACGTGACGGTACTACCCTATTAGTTTATTTAACAGGATAGAACCTCTTCACATATGGATTCATTCTTGTTCACAATTTTGTTCGCATACCCTCTAAGATTTTAGAACTCCCCAGTGGCAGAGGCTCAGCCTGATACAATGAGAGCTAGGATGCGGACTATAAGTGGAGGCAGCTGCTGCCACAAAGAAATGCATGCAAACAGTAGTCGCCTCTACCTTGCCGCTTTGATGGGATGTATACCATTCAAGTTTACAGGACAGACACCCTCATTATATCCGACTACTTGTTTTAAATTCGTTTGATGGGTGTTATATTCATAGACATTAATCTCATACCTTGTTCTACCTTCATACTCATATGTGGAAATATAAAGGCCGAACATATTTTCTGCATATTTTCCTTTAAAATCCATGCTTATATTATATGGCGCATTTCTCGTCATATTATTATTCAAAGAAATTATTAAAAATTGTCTATCGTCAGTTATTAACTGGTGACTGCTATATAAATTTGTACTTTCTAGCGTTGGACTATTCACAACAACATTTTCCACCTCCATTTCCATGGCATGTAACGTAATCTCATTTACTGATTCCGATGGTACAACTCTAATTACAACTGATCCTCTGAACCCGGTATCATCATTTGGATCAATGAAAAGAATAACATCATAATTTGTAGGCTTAACAATTCCTGACAGGAGATATCTAGCAGCTAAGTCTTCATCAGAAAAAGATGTTGCACTGTTGTCAAATTTTAATGGAGTTCCAACAACGGACCCCACCAATAAACATATGGAAATAAATTTCCACATTTCTGAAAACAAAATTAAGTTGATAACTTATAAAATTTATAACAAATCTCCGCCGATAACCTGCATTTGGAGGTCTGTTTAGTACCACACTTCAGCAACTAAAAAACAAAAGAATTCGCAGTCGTTTACTATCTACTAATGAATTTCACAAGCATTCTCCTAACATGAAAAACATATAGTGGTCTGTGTTTTGTGTAATTCCTTTTTGATATAAATCTGATAAAAATCTTAAATAAATTGTGATAAAATTTAACAAATAAGTAGTAGTAATTATTTGATTTATCGCAATAAAATTATATCAAATAAGTTTTATTATCAGATGGAACGGCAGAGATATCGATTGATACTTAAATATTTTGATGGCGATTATAATAAAAATTCTGGTTTATAGTCTCCATGACGTATTATTCTAGTCTCTTTGGTCATCTTATTGTTAGTTATGGAGTATATACATAATATGTCTTCACCAAAGTTTTTTTAAATAATAATCGCTATTATCAAAATATTACGCATTAAATGATTGAAAAAACTAATTAATTAATATAGACTTAGAAAAATTATAAAGCAGCTAAACGTCAAGCGGTTACATTGTTTTAAAAATTAGGAATCCTATGAAGTAAAAAATAATAATAGTGTATCCATTATGACCTAACTTTTAACAAAGATTCAAATAATTCAAGTAATTATTTAAGCTTTCATTCATTGTTAATTATAATATGTAAATAGAAAATAATATATGCAACTAAAGAAACTATGCAACAATTTTATTTTATATAAACATCTATAATTATTTATAAAAACAGTTAAAATAAACTACTTACTGAAAACGGCCACCAGTGAAAACCTGGACACTTAAATGAATTATTATCGAAATAAAATGTTGCTAATATGTCCTAGTTAATCGATCTATCGCAATCTAAATTATCAATAAATTAATACGTGGGTATTACATGATAAGACAACATTCATTTTGTCATTCAACTTTAATAAACAAACCATTATAAATCTTTTAGATTCTAGACGATTTTAATTAAGATTAAATTCGCAATTTATTAAGAATGGTAGGCAGACTGCATACTCTTGTTAGTCCAATTATTAGCCCACTCCGTTATGCCGGCCTGAAGACTACATTCAACTGCTGATACAACATATTATAACTGAAAAAGAATTTTATAAAATGAAACCGAACAATAATTTATATTATTTGTTATTTCTAATCAAAAGTTGATGCTACTTCTGCGCCAAGGGGGAAATATTCTCAACACGTACATCGAGAGATTTTTCTGTTGCAAATAAAATAATTGCAACTTTATTTAAAATTTATTTATTATAGAAAAATATATTAATATTTCCTTTTTGTATGGAACCTACATGTGGCTTGCTATTATGGATTTTATTTTAATTATTTTTGAGGTTAATTACCAATTAGTTCGTATCATTGCAACATACACTCATACACCCACTGAAAGACTGTTTCATGGATTAAAGAGTTTAATGGCGTTTCGTATTATTAATAATGAAATATATTTGGATTTATTTGATTGTCTTTCAGTTTATGCACTTTTTCATGCAACATAATAATCAAATTTAAAATGTAATAAAACAAAATGTACTTAAAACTTTGTTGAAATAACTTCAATATTATTATATAATAGTAAAAATAAATATGCTATATTTCGCAGTCCGTATCTTCCCTCTTCGCCATCACTAGCGCAGTCATGGAAGCAGACAAATTTAATTAGAAATAACAAAAAAACAACCACATCTGCAGAATTTCTGAACATAATTGGATAAAAGTCTTTAAAAATAATTAACAAAATATGGCAAAAGATCTAAATTGTTATTTATTAAAAATACTTATTTATTAAAATAACATCTACAAATACATATTATTCAACTAATTTAAATGATTTATTACGGCTTACTAAATTGTTTACTTTTGATTATTTTAAAGCGACATTTAACAGCCATCGTGAATATGGTAAGACCGATCTGTCCCAATAGCATTAAAATTACTAAATATAAATGCGATATTAAGTCACAAAAAGCCTTTAAATTCACTGCATGTATGCATTTTTACATTTGTGTGCATTTTTTACATTATTGGTATTGGTATATCTCTGAATAACCTAAAACGAGACGGCTATGTACATAATGATTTATCATCAGAATTAAAGGATGTACTTTATACTATATATGGTGTTAAAATGTATAAAAACAATCTTCTTATTGTAATAAAAGATAAAGAATATTGTAATATAAGAAATTTAATATAATAAAAATATATAAATAAACAATTAGTAGAATGTATTGCTCTCCGGTCGTGCCTGTTGCATGAACAAAGCGCTGGCGTAGTGTTTCGTAGCGGCGTTCCTCGTAGACGCGTAGCGACCGTAGCCAGTAAAACCACCGCAGCCTTCAGTGAAAGCCGTCACTTCCGTCACACCGTATCTCTCCGTCACTTTATAAAGAGTGTAATCTTCTAACGTATTTAAATCACAACTTATATTTGTTCCTGAAATTACTTATTTATCTCGTTTTATTTTAAAGTGATTTATAATTATTTTAAAAATGACTTTTTGAAGTGAAAATGTTAATAAATAGGTCGTGGGAAAAACTTATTGGTTTCTTTGCATGTTTGCACCATTAGGTGAGTATGCATGATCAGTTCAATTTAATATTAACCTTTATAATATATTATACTTTTTAATTACACTTCCTCTTCCAATTACTTATTCTCTTCCTATAGATATTGAATTTGTGTACTTTTATATGTCAACTTTACACTAACTAAAATCCGAGTATAGCAAAGCATCGCGCCATATGAGAGTACTAAATTAGAAGTTACGGTACGTCAGATAATTTGACTTAACAATTCAATATCTAAAATTAGGCGCTACATTAAATATATATAATTTAACTAAAAGAAAAAGTTATAATTTCACCCAGATCTTTGATAAATTAATGTGACATAAAGAAGGTGATGACAAAAGTCACTTTGCAAGATTAAAAATGTTACAGAACGCGAAACATGCGCTTCTTCTGGCTAATATCTTAATTAAGTCGCATGAAAACGATCAAGTTAAACGTACTAGAGAAGAGTTAGTGCAATTAAATGTTTTTCATTCTATTCCATTATATTTACTTCCTTATATTAAATTTTCTAATAGATACTGTTCCACATATATTATGTACTATATGCCATATTAAAAATAGTCAATCACGTGTGCTGCCTTGTATATTGAGTTTCACAAAAGAAACCTTTAGCGTGTTCTTTTCTTATATATTTAATGACTCAATGATAAAATTTCTTAAAATTTATTATGATATTATCCTTAACTAAATTTAAATCTTAGATATAGATCTCTCCTGTACTTCAGCATTTGCAAATAATTACAGAGAATTTAATCTTCTTACTCTAATTTTTAATGTAAAATCTATGACTTATATCAGCCAAAATCTAGTATCTAAAGAACGGTGTGTCAATTCGGTTTAGTGCAGTATTCTGACTGAACCGACATCAAATATGTGTTCTGATTTCTGTAAGACGGTTCATCAGCGGCTGCCTCTCCTTTAATTTTATATTTTGTAAAATTTGGTATGGTACTATGGGGCTGATATGTCTTTACAAATCAAAGCCTCAAATAAAAAAGAAGTGTGTCCACGTGGTAATTTATGTGTCTCCAGAGACATTGACCTAACAATTATAAAACAGCACAAAAAAGCATTTAAAGCGCCAGCATGTTTTTTTTGGCAATACATATAGGGCAAACATCAGACATGTGAACATTTAGAAATCGTTTAACTGCAAACTGAATTTTAAGTACTTATTGCTCGCAAATTATAACATTTTTTACTACTTCCATTCTATCCATCCCCTCTGTCAATTCATGTAGAATTTAACTTGACAGTAACTATTATAGCTGATCATTTATATGGTAATAACCAGATAGATTGATTTGCTAGAAACATTATAGGTGTATAATTCAAGATTTTATCGAAACCTGACTATAATGACAAATGTGTGGGAAAAAGTATAGTGTTTGAACATAAACGTAAATATAATGCCCGATTAGAAAGGGTTAGTTGTGTATGTCAAAGCTGGACAATGATAGCAATAGCGGATCGATATGCATCATTTATTAATAATGTATTATAAATTAAGCATACAAAGTTGCTATAAAAACTTTTGCATTACTCCATTGTAAGTTAATTATACTTGATTATTTTATTTGAGTTCATACCTTAAATTTAATTAACAATGTATGATGCATTAGGAAAAGTCGTCTTTGTGGATGGAATGGAAATGAAATTGCATTACAAAATATGATATTAATTTTTTTAAATTAAAAATCATCAAGTCTTATTTACTCTAATAGACGGGCTATGGTTGACGAGTTTCTTGTGGTCTTCTTCTAGTTATACGCCTTTCTGAAGTCATTGTAGAGTTTAGCGATGGGCAAGCGCACGCCTTTAGTACCTATACTAATAAACTATTTTCATTCATTCAGAAACTAAAATTTAAATTGCAATAAAAACATAAATGCTCATTATACACACGGAAGTTCTGAGTTTAATATCCGATCGAAATTTTAATTATTTGTTTAACTTATGAGCGTTATATTTATGTTGTCTCGATCCAACATATATAACATTTATTTAGTTGTTGATTAATAAAAATAATATGTAAAAGACCTATGAAATGTTTTTAAATTTATATTTTATATTGTCGTTTTAATTCTGAGAAAAGTCTATAGTTATATTAATGTTATGCAACAGGCGTGCTTTTTTCATATAATTAACTGTCTTGTCTGTGACATACAACGTCTTACTAATAACATGTTATTATGTAATTGAATACTTTTCTACCCTCTTACTATAGGTAAAAAGATGCAATTTACTATCGCGTTTATATTGAGTATATCAATATTACCATTAATTGAATAGAGTTAAACGAAATTTGAAGAAAATTATTTACAATTCTAAAATGAAATAGATACGGTGAGCTGTAGTTGCGGTCGGCCAGGTTTTGTCTCGAGTTATTTGTGCGAGGGAGGGTAACGGTGTACCTATGTACCTACTCGATGAGACACGTTGCGATACCGAGGCGAACAATACCTGTCTCCTCGCAAACAAACACTAGCGTTGTACAACCACAAACGGTATAGGGCGCAAGCGACATTGTTCCACATTCGGTGAGTTCATTATTGCGAAGTTGTCACAACCCTTATTATGAGATATAGTCTACTCAAGGGCGGCGATCATTATTATCTGCTGTACGTCCGTCAATTTTTCTAACTTTTTTTTAATATTACGATTTTTTATTTAAAAATAATAAACATTTTTGACATTGGCTCAATTAGATTCTAAAAATAGATCAGTTACAAAATCTGGCGTTATATTTCTAACAATTCTATTATATCAAGGACAAGTTGGCAAGCCCATTCACATTTTAAACATGACAATGTTGGGGCAAATGGGGTTTAAATGTGTCGTTCCATATTTAAAGCTCAAATGTTAAAATATTCTTTTAAACAAATGAACACATGTTCTTTAAAAAAAGACTACGTTCGATTAAGATAAGATAAAAACTTTCGTAATTCTACCAATTCTTACTTTTGCAATATAAAACAGTCGTTATAACCCGCATTGTATTTATTTTTGCTACATGCTTCACAATTAATTTTGATCGATTCGTTTGTTCAATAACGAATGTTCCATCTAAATATTTGCCGAGCTAAAATGTTTGCCTGTCTCCAAGTTCCAAAGTTCAATAATCTTCTATGAGAAGTAAACGAAGGCGATGTCAGTCATCTATAATATTATTCATACCAAACAATATTTGACAAAGGATATGACGCATATCTGTTTTTTTTTATGAATCGAGAACCTAACTTTATTATGTTTTTAAAAATCTTTATTATTATTTTATTTTTATTTTACAAGAGCTACTTCATTCTTTAGTTACTAGAGAGTAGGGTGACAGAATATGGTTATTATCTCACTATTTTGGAGTTGTACGGTTACTAAAAACCAAAAACGCGTTACGTTTATGACAGGCATAATACTTCCAGCTTATTGATGATTAACATTTGTTTTGTAGTTGACATTTGCATTATAGATTCATCGTGAATTTGAACACTTGAAGTAAATTTATATTGTCTAAAATGTGTAGAAGTTATTTACAATTAATTATAACTAACAATCGATTAAACAACGTCATACGCAGGAATATGACTTTTTAAATGTTCTCAGCATGCCGACACATTTTTCTTCAATTTCTCTATTTTCAAAAATCAGAATTCATGAAACTGATCTAGCTGCCAATTGATCCACGGATTGGGAATTCCTAGGCCATATTATTCGCATCGTTTTTCACAGTTTTCACATTTCCATTTAAAATCCAAATACAATATAAAGTCATACAAGTAATATAAAAATGACAATGACAAGCATAGCTAGTATTAGAAAGTAGCCAGGATAATGGGAGGTTATTTCTTAAAGTATTGCTTGCTAATAGTTTATACGAGTACATTAAATTTTATTTATAATGTGTTGTAATAAGTAGAGCACAAGACGAAGATGAAGGGTCCAGTTAACCTTCATTTTCCCTTTTATTTTGAGGAGCTACGGCCGATTGCTTCCATCGACGTCACTCTAGCGGTCACACACACTGCCATATTCTCTCATTATTATATTACACTTCCTTACTGTTATTTAAATACATAAGTCTCAAATACGTCAATTTATATTAGTCTTGAGTACCTACAAATTGTATTAGGTATAGCCAGAATCGTAAATTATGCTTTCTCGTACTCATTGTGTAGAAATATAAGCAATTTTGACTATTTCGGCTTTTTAATAATTATATTCAGTTAATGTACACAAAACTTTCATAAATTATACACGCAATAATCCGTCCTTGTGAGTAACGATATGTCTGGTCAAAAACAAATGAAAATATAATGTTTGAAGTTAACGCCTTCCATTTTCCTAATGATACGAAAACAAAGTTTATTGAAAATACATTGTTATTTTATTGCTTCATTACCAACATCTATACAAAACCATATCGTAGTACTCATCGACTGACAACAGCTAATAAAACTTGAAGACTTAATTAGAAAAAAATCTGTACTTTTTGTCAGTGACATAAAATATTTTAAAATGGTTTAACCCTGTAATTATAAATAACCTTTGAAACTTAATAAATGACATTTGTATTATATGAGACTGATGTAGTCTGCTTTTTATTACAATGATGCTAATATATTCAAAGGATCCAAAATATTAAATGTAATAACAATATCGAAGATTTTATATTTATAGGTTAGAATCTGATGTAAATCCCACTACACTGAATATCCGGCCAAAGCGTGATGTGGCTGCGATGACTGGCACTGGACGTCCGGCGCCGGCACAGGGGCTTCCGGCTAGCCGCGACCAATACCACCGGATTTAAGCTCCTCATATCACCCTTTGCCTTAACATGGACATCCTGCAAGTAAGGGCAATGATATGATATCGAAAGATTCACCATTTTTACTAACCTAACCTAACACATTTGACACAAATAAAAAAATATCTCTCGTAAAAATACATAACTATAGAAACATTTTAATTTCATATTAGTAGTTTTAAAATATAATTAATAACAATAATTAATTAAATCAACATAAATTACATATTTCCTCTTAATGTAAAATGACTAATGAACTTACTATTTTTTTTAGATGATATCATTGTTTTATGAAAAATATTATGATTGTTAGAAAATCGCTCTAATAATGGAGCGTGTGTAATTTATATGACAATAAAGGATAAGCCTTAAATTTATTACATAATGAACATTTCTGCAACCGAATCAAGTCTTGGCGGAGTCGATGTTAATAAATCAACACCTATCTATACTATTGGGACAAATTTTATCACGCAATGGTGAGTGTTGCTATCTCCAAAATGCCCCTAGTCTAAATGCCGTGCATGTCTCGCTACATTGGTGATGCGATGTTTCAAATCGTCAATTAGCGAGTCCGCTAGCAGTGTCGCTTAAAAAGAATTATTGCATAGATGCTATTCCGATACTATAACGATACCAAGCCAAATATTGGTCTATATTTTTCAAAAATGTTTTGTTATTAAAATATGTAATTTCAGAATTATTTTCAGTATTTATAACCAGTCATCCTCCTATTCTTTTTAATAGCTATCTTATCCAATTATGGTGTACTTTAAACAAAGTGTCAATGGAGCTCTATTCTTGTGTCATTGAAATTTCAATTAACTTAACATTTCTATAAAGATGAGCCTCGGTGTATTGTGTATTCGAAAAATAAGAATAAAAACAAACTAAATTAAAGTAACGTTATTTCTTTAATAGGAAACTTCAGAGAATGAAACAACGCACTTGCACTTCTATTTCATATCAAGATTGTCAAAATAATGGATTTTTGGTGACGAACAGCTCTAATTTTACTGACTTCTATTACTTGAACACTACTTTGGATTCTATATTAGCTGTTAACGACGACAACGATCCTGTTAGTATATTTCATACTATACTATATTGTACCATACCAAATCATACTATAAGAAAATTTACCTTTTATATAAATCTGTAATGAATTTTTGTTTTTCAGCAATTAATATTACCACCATTTCCTCTGTGGTTGGCTTCTATCTTTGCAACATGTTTAGTACTTGTAATTTTACTAACAGTTAGCGGAAATGTTCTGGTACTTTTGGCATTCCTAGTGGACCGCACAATACGACAACCAAGCAATTATTTCATAGCATCTCTTGCAGCCACAGATCTTCTCATAGGTTGGTATTTACACGCGAATACTATATTCAGACCATTGGAGAAAATATAATACTGTTATTTTTTTGTTATCCAGGAACATTATCGATGCCTTTTTATACGGATTATGTATTAAAAGGTTATTGGCACCTTGGACCATTGCTCTGTGATCTTTGGTTGTCCGTTGATTACACTGTGTGCCTAGTTTCACAATACACAGTACTTCTCATAACGGTGGACAGATTTTGCAGTGTGAAAATAGCAGCAAGATATAGAGCGTGGCGAACAAAAAACCGTGTCATTTGGATGGTAACCGTCACTTGGATCATTCCAGCTCTACTCTTTTTCACTACTATATTTGGCTGGGAACATTTTGTTGGATATAGGGATTTACAAGAAGGAGAATGCGCCGTGCAGTTTCTAAAAGACCCTATATTTAATACCGCTTTAATCATAGGATATTATTGGACTACGCTCTTTGTTCTCATAGTATTATATGCTGGCATATTTAAGACAGCCTATGACATGCAGAAGAAAAGTGAAGCCAAACAAAGAAAAATGCAATCTATGGTAGCTCTGAGCGCAGGTGCTATGAGTGGAATGGCTGGAAGAGCTGCTGGCATAACTGGCTTGGCAAAACCGACCATTTCTAGTGAAGATCAAATGAAAGTTTCTGAATCAATACGTAAAGATTCTACTTCCAAAGGTTCTCTGGCAGCTCCTCTATTAAATTTAGGAGGATCGACAGATTCTAATTCGAGCCAAAAATCATCAGCTCATAAGAGCAGTAACACGGCAACAGGAACTTCAACAACAGTCGAGTCAGATGCAGAAAAGAAAGAAGATGGAAATCAAGTTGAGCCAGAGAGGTCGAGTAGTCCTGCTTTTGACTCAGATGAGGAAAGTAATACTCAAGCAAACATAAAGAAGAGACCATCTGTAGCAAATTTGGTAATGCAAACCGGAGCCTTACAATTGTTAAATAATATGAGATTCAACGGAGGGATGTTAATTAAATCTGAAGTGAAGCCAATGTTTAGTAGCAAACCTAATATTCCTTTGGCGACAGAGAAATCTGATAAACTTGATAAACCTCGTCCATCATTGTCACAAATTTCAGAAAAAAGTCTTCTTGATACTGAAAATATTATTTCAAAACAACCCGTAATATCTCTTTCTAATATTATATCTAACCAACCTTCTACTATTTCTCCTACGTCATCTGGAATAGGTACTCCATCTGAAATATCAACTACAATAGCCCAGCGAATTATACCACCGCCATCTGAATTTACATGTAGCCCTCCAGTATCAGAAAGTCCTCCGTCACAATCTGAATCTCTCAGAACAAGAACACTAAGACTTGTAAAAGCTGATGGAAGTACATATGACGTATTGGTAGGAATGGATGGCGCTGATTTAAGATATATGGATGAGAGTTCTGTTAATGTACCTTCACCAACTTTTGAAAGCCCCCCATCATCAGTGACTTTTCCCACGACAACTGAGCCGCCTTCACCTCCAACAACAAATAACAATTCATCTAACGTAACAAATACGTCGTTACTTCAAACTGCTCTTATTAGAGCCACAGCTGAAGCCCAGGTAAGTCAACCCTCAAAACCAAACTCACCACCACCCCAACCTATAAAAGTTAATACAGAGGTAAGTATATCGACAGGCGATAACACTAAACCAGTTATTACATTAGTTCCTTCAGGTACTAATAGTAAAGAAAAAGAAAATCCCAAATCTCCCGATAAAAAGTCATCTCCAATGCGTTTAAGTGTAAAAGCGAGTGTTATTGTTGAGAGTGAAATGTCCAGTCCGGCAGTGACAGGATCAGGCAGAAATGACTCTAGAAAAGAATTTGTAAAAAGTATAGGGAAAAAATTAAAAGTGAAAAGGTCGAAACGAGATGGACTATTCCCTAGTATAGGTAGGCAAAAGTCCAAATCAGAAAATAGAGCTAGAAAAGCTTTTAGAACAATATCATTTATATTAGGTGCATTTGTCGTGTGTTGGACTCCGTATCATATACTTGCCTTAGTAGAGGGGTTTTGTACTGATCCTCCATGTATTAATCAACATTTATATATGTTCTCGTACTTTTTATGCTATGCTAATAGTCCTATAAATCCTTTTTGTTACGCATTAGCTAATCAACAGTTTAAGAAAACGTTCACGAGACTATTGCGCGGAGATTTCCATATTACGTAGTTATAAGTAGTAAAAATTAAATTTGGCAAATGAAATAATATTTCCATTGAGGCATAATTGTGATGTTTACTACCGCGTTTCTTTTACTTATTTTATTCCAAATGCTTGAAAGGTATTGCGGGAACTCTGTGTCAAAAACAATCGCAATAAATGGCATAATATATATTTGGAATATGTCTTACACTAATTACAGTTTTACGATATATATGTTGTACATTAAAAAATAAAATCGTGAATAAAATTCACAGAAATTAACATAAATAATGTTGGTATGCTATTGTTATTCTCTTAAAAAATGTGTAAATATAATGTAGTAGGCATAACGTGTACATTTTTTCTATAAAATAATGTTCAGAAACGACAATAAGCTATTAGATAACTGTATATTTATTGTATTGTAATTATTATTGCTAATATTTATAATTTTAAGATTGTTTATTATCTCAAGGAATATGTAATTTTATTAAGGAAAGTATGATGAGTAATTGTTTAGAATAAGTACAATTTCTAATTTACATCCATAAAGCTAGGTTCACATGACAACTTAAATTTTACTCTAGAAGCGATATAATCGAATAGTGGTACTTATAAAATAAAATCTACGTTGTTTATGTTATTTTACAGGGGTAATGGACACGGTATCCACTAATTTTTATCTACGACAGCATAAGTACTACTTCATCGTCAAGTCAATCATTAAGTCATTTTATAGAGCTAGTCGAAGTGACAGTCATGTGAACCCAGCCTTTATCTACTCGTATGAATAGTGGCGTATTAAATGTGGTAGTATGAAGTAAATGAATAGGATGAAAATATAATCATATCTAATATGTATTTGTTATTACGGCGTAGGTGTTGTTATAGACAATTGGTAGAATCTTTTTATAAATGTTGCTTTGAAAAGAAGAGAAAAGTCACGCTTAAAAGCTTTGAGCCGTGAGCCCAGCTAAAGTTTTTGAGCGTCAAAAACTTTTTGTCAATTACTTTTAATATTCTGCTGTTTATTTTAAAATTAGTAATTATTAGGCCTAAATTTAGTATTTTTGTGTTGTTTTAATTCCAATTTAAAACTAATTTAAAAGTCTTTATGCGGCTTTCCAATGTGTCTATTTTGTTTGTTTTTTTTTCTGTTTATAATTCGCAACCAACGTGACCGCGGTGGATTTTAACAGATTAAAATAAACGCGGTACTTCGTCACATAAATTCTTTTAAATTAGACCAATTTTTAAAGTCAAAGCTGTCTATTTCATTCTTCGTGATTTTAGTTAAATTTTAGAACATTTATGGAATATAAGGTTTACACTATTAAAAAGAAAAAAATGAAAGACGAAAGTGACATTAAATTAGAAAGCGTATATTTTGTAAATTTTAATACGAATATAAAAATATGATATTTTAAATAGATTTGTGTAATTCATTGAATAAACCATTACATTAGATAAAATATAAATCAGGTCTACACTCCACGGAGGTATAATGCCATCAATTAGTAACATATAATATCACCGAACTGGTTAATACATAATGGTTTATATATAAATAAAAAGACGCGCCCCCGTGGAAAATAGACCTTATTTACAAATGCCATATGTAAATGTACTTACAAATGATAATATAATAAAAATAGTAAATGCAATAATCAAAAATAATGTGACTGAATTATAGTTATAATAAATTAAATTATTTGGCTTATTTTTACAAAACATACAAAGTTTGAAAATTATGAAGAAAAAAACGTATCGCTCATTTGTTTATCTCGTTCATGTGATAACAGGCTGATAATAACCCATTTCTTTAAAAAAATACTATTTTTATCTGCCTTAAAACTGTGTCAATAATTTCTTTTGATTGTACTATAGAGGAATCGCTTTATACTTATGCGTAGGTATATAGATATATTGATCATATTATTATATGAATGGAAACGATATTAAAGAAATAGTAATTATTCATGCATTTTTATTTTTAATGGACCCATTATGTTTGGCATTAAAATTTTATGCAAATTATTTAATATTTGCATTCATGATTTCACATTTTAACAGATTTTATGCGACTTATTGTGTTATTTTTATTGCTTTAATTGAAAGTTTCATAATTTTTGAAGTCCTCGTTGTTGCGGCGTTGTTGAATATTATTTATTCTGGAATAACAATGTAGAATTTCAACAAAACGTCACTTTCTCAAATTCATATCATAGTCCATTCTTGCTCCTTAGACGGAAAGAAAATTATATACAAATTACTACAATTGCTATACTTTCTGCCTTGACATGCTTTCGGTATATGCGACTAGTGACAACCGTACACTCTAATAGATAATGAATGAAATGGCCTCAGTTAAATGATATCTAAAAAGTACTAAGTCATGTTGCTTATAAAAAAATATCAATGTTATTCAAAAACCTATAAATAATAAGTTGTGGATCATACAAATAAATAATGTAAAAGATAAATTTTATTACTGGAATTAAAATGTCATCTTAAATTGTTTAATTGCGTTTTTAAATTTTAATAATTCTATCATAAAGTATGAAGAAAAAATACTTATTATTTAAAAAAACTATATAATTCAATTATTTAAATTTATTTTATTCATCAATTTATTCAAATAAAAAATTAATTCTTATCGAACATAAATTTGTATGTATGTATTAATAGTTAAATAAGAATAATACTAAAATGCACAATCTTATTAACACTTATAACAGCGTAGAATTAAAGAAGAGAAACCAGCGTGTAGCGGTTCAGCTACAACGACTGTTGCTCTCAGAAAGCACGCTAGTTTAACATCAGACGTGCAGTGGTATCATATGACAGGCTACTATAAAAAGCCCAATCTCAATTAAACCTTAATTGACAACATGTTTTGCATTCTAAAGTATGTCCATACTGTGTGTACCATGATTTCGTTGTCAGTCACTAAAAAAAATTATACAATTTTATAACATTATCAAACGTGTGCAAGGCATACTTAATTCTAAGTAGAACTCAAGCTGTCAAACCAGTCAACCTTACTAATCAAATTCATACAAAAGATCCTGATGCCAAATGAGGATAACATGTGCTATGAATATTAGTACATCATTATACACAAATAATATATAGTATACAGCCCTTAAACAAACATCCACATTTTTTATATGACGTCCATTTTATCTTTTATTACAATTTATTAACAAAATAAATTGTTTCGACTTAGAATCGAGCTTACCATTGTCTCATGGAAAAGGGTATCTGTAAGTAAGGCTGAAGGTGTTATAAGTTATTATTATGTAAGTATTCAAATGTATTCCATTTATATTTATCGATATACATAATGTATAAGAAAATATATGAACACGGTCATAAAAATATGACGACATAACACTTTTTCTTGTCACTAAAACTATAAAAACCTCAAATTTTGTTATTTTTTCAAGTATTATGGAAATCTGCCCTGAAGCGATATAAAACTTTATGAATATCGATTATGGAAATAATACATTAAATTGCTAATAGCTTTTTGTTATTCATTTTCTTTTCATCCGACGTGAATGCAACAACGCAAATGAGTTTCAAAATACAATCAACGTAAAGGATGTTTCGCAGTAATAAGTTTTCATACAAATTACGTTAGGTAACACTCTCCAGTATGTCGAGTTGACAGCAGGCAGACTCATCTCAGCATACGCGCCTATTTCTAAGCGAATCCCAACTAGGCCATTTCATTTAAAGTCCTATTGGGCTAATAATAATTATCGGTTTAATATTCAGCGGATATTTAAAAGTCAAACAACGTAAAATGACAAGTCGGTTGAGAATAAAAAAAACGCTCAACTTCAAAAACTCGGTCAACATTGCATAAATATCAAAACAATAAAAAAAGAAATGCTGTAAGCGAAAACGTCACAGGCATTATACTCTAACTTTTCATTTGTGCGAATGGGCGCTTCGAGAATTAAATCCTGAAGCAAGCTCGAAACTTCAGTAAGGAATATCGTTTCTCGAGGAACCCGCCCTCGGGACCAAGCACACACTTATTACTGACGCGACAAAACCTAGGAGTTTCAATAGCTTTCCATTCTTTTTAATAAAAAATACTTTTGTGCTGTCATGTACAAGTAAAATTATTTCAATGCCATGCCGTCCCCAAGAAAAGTATTTTAAAAAGTAGTTCCGTATATACCGGTTATATTATTTACATAAAAACTACCTCTTACGAACTAGTTTCAGCAGTATACCCTTTATTATCAGTTTGAAAGCTAACATACAAGCACGCAAACATTCCAAGATATAATATAACATTATTAAGGTCATATCACACACAATTATATGAAATATTTCATGAATTTGATTCGTATATAACAAATTACGAGTGACCTTTAACGCTATAAGTTTCCACAAAACCTTTCCTAATTATAAACATAAGAAAATTCTTTGAACCTATTGAACCAATTAGGTGCGGACCAATCTCGTGATGAAGTTAGCGTGCGAGGTTTATGTGTGTTAACGTCGCGTGTACTTCCACCTTTATGAACAATTATTATACTTACAATGATTATTATTTTATAAAATATTATAATATTTTGTTAAAAGCAACAACCGTTTTAGAACTTTTCAAACTTCAAAGCAATAACTTTGATTTATATTTATTGATGAAATATTCACAATAAATAAAACATGATAGCTTACTGCATAAAGTTTTTTAATTACTACTTTAAAGTCAAATTTGGAAATAATATCAAACATTACATTATTCTTAATATTAGGTTATATTTCCATTTTAATTAATAAATTGTCTGTCTGTATGTGAACATAATCAACGCGATAACAAACATCCTCTATGTGGTGTGCAAGTTCGTTTTCGAATGAAAAAAGATAAAACGAACGCACGAGCGCGTCTCGAGACGTTTTATGGTTGACACCGGATGCCAGCTATGAGTTTCATGGCGCAATTTATATACGTCTTGGGAGAGTTCTTCTCTTATATCTTTTTTTAGACTTTTTTATGGAAATCAGGATCAAAAGTTACGCTGTACTTCGTTTATTACTTGTACCTTTGAGGATTTATTGACAGTATTTCGTTATAATAATAGTAAATGTTTAATAATATTTCACTTTTTAGTGGTAAGATCATCAAGAATTATATTTGTTTTGTTAAACAGATATATGCAAAAAATAATCTTCATTTTTTAAAGACAAATTTAATACAAATCCTAATACGTAAATAAATTAGGTTTTCTGAGTGCGAATAAAACTATTTCCAGATACGTGAGGTGCAAATGGCGGTATTCTGCAGAATTGTCCAGTTCAGTTCGTGCCAAAACGTTTTCGATGACGATCAAAGCAATAGAATAAAAGTTTACTAAATCCGATTGTGGTTCAGAAAGGCACGACTCTGATAACTTTCAGTCGACCGCATTACAATAAAAAGCAGTCCCAAACCCCAATATTATTATTATTATTTAGGGCCAACGTTTCCTATACTAGACTTAATATTATAAACTGAGCTATTTTTCGCATTTCTTTTGTTATACCCGGCTTACAAGCAACTCATTGCTATTACTTTTATTTAGTACAGATTTTTTGAACATACTGACCAAACTCTATCCCTTCGTACGTCCCCTGCTGTATTGGCAAAGTATATACTATTCGAATAATGCCATCCTATTAGTAGGAGTATTATATAAACACGTTAGTATAAAGTACAAAAGCCTCATAATGTTGTCTATTGTAGTATTTACTCTTGTTTGTGGACTAGTTACGTTCAAAGCGTCAGCGTCGCTGTGTATTCAATACAGCAGCTTTCAGAATGTTTTTCAGTTGTAGATGCAACGAGATATAATGTAAAGGAAAGTATGGATAGTTGCAGTTATAAGTAAAAGTGGATGATACAATAATATAAATAAAAATGTCTAATAATAATATTTACGTTTTTTTATGAGGTCATTAAACTCTGTTCTGCAATAAGTAATTTATATTAATTCCAATATACTCTACTTTTTTCTTTGTTTAAAATTATTTTAATTTTCTAAAAATGTCATGAATATATAGATAAATATTATTAAATTGTTAGAAAAAAAAACAGATATGCAACCACAAAAGTGAAGTTTGAAATTTTGTCCGTAGCTCCCCTATCAGAACATTCGTTCACACTATATATACTATCTATAATTATTAATCGTTATAATTTAAATTGGTATGTATATTCTACTTATGTATTTGTATGGCCAAATTGTGTATAATTGGAGAACAGAACAGTTTTACAAAAGATAATTTTAATAATGATATTGTTCAACATATTTTAGAAACAATAGCATTTCACGTAGCAGACATGTACAGAGGAAAATTATTAATTAAAAGTTATTAATTATATTGTGTATCTTATGAAATCTAAACAAAGGCTCTTGGTCATAAATAATATTGTGAACATAAAACATTTCGCTTGCAGTTCAAGGGGCGGTTCCACCCTTTATTATATATTCTGCCAGATTGTTACCACTTTCTCTCTCTTAAGCTTCATTTATATTATTCTTTTATTTTGATGAAAGACTTTATATGGCTTGCTAATATCTTTATTTTAATTAGAAATGTCAAAACCTTTGTCGCTGGATAAAATAAATAAAACAACCGTGATAGCAATACGATTCCGGTTCTCCTCGTTCCAGTGAGTATGGAAGAAGTAAGTACAAGGGGAATGTTAAAGTTTGTTTTATTGTGTGCTTGACTTTGAATTATCTCTGTGTATAATATACCTTACTAAGGATGTAGTTTACTGCAGATGATTAACTCCATGGACACGTGCAAATGTATGTAATACAGTATTCTAAATGTGTGAAATCAATGTAGGTATATAAATTAGCGACTTTGTCAAAAACAACAACAAATGGTCAATTACTTTCTTATTTTCTGCCACCGTTTTTATCTAGGCTATTTTAGACTTTATGAACAGCCTTCTGTCTCTAAAAATACTGTCGCTATATTTGTCTCCGAACGCTGTGAAATTGTGTTGCAGAATTCTTAATTCGTTTTGGTTTCTCACGAGTTCATTCGTTTCGAGGTCTCTTACAAACTTTATAAAGCAATGAAAGAATATCTATCAATAACAAAAAACACCCCATCTTCTACGACTAAGATAGATGAAGGTTTTACCCACAGCGAACCCTTTTTTTTATCAAAAAGGTAAGATTGGAATTGAAATTAGCTTGTAAAACAGTTACAGCCTGACCCTGTTGATAGATCCGGCTACCTGTTTCAAAGCAATTTCGTCGCAGTACCTTCGAATGTTTTTATTTTATTTACTAATTATAATATTGTAATTATTACTGGTGATAGGTACTGTAGACTGTTTATTATACTATAAAATAACAAATATTATTTATTGTGTACGAATTTTAAATGTATATAGTGAATCGGCTTTAGGCAAAGTTCATATTTCGCTTTCAACGTCGTGAGTACACTACTAGTACGAAATTAAACAGAATAACTAATAAAAACTTCTACCTTTCATTGTATATCAAACAAAAGCCGTCCGTATTGCAACATTCACGAAGCCATCTTTCGTGCAGCTGACAGTTGTAATAAGCATCCCGGTTGAGGCTGATGACGTGACGTCATAGCTACAGATATAAACGGTGAAATCGATGTTTTTTTTACAAATCTTTTTATAGAATATCTTTTTTTAGCAAACCGTAAATGGAAAACGGGAAATCGGTTAATATTGTAAGAGAAATACATTTTTGTAAATGTTAATTTTTTATTCACGATTCGATAGGCGTAAACATACTCGTAGTAACTAGGTAACCAGGTAATTAAAGAGAATGATATTATATGTATAATATGAAAATATTTTGTAATATTAATTTGGGTCAAATCCATAAAAATAATACTTTCATAGAGTTTTTATGTAAATTATTAATAATTGTAAAATTTAAAATCTAAAGCTTTGCAAACATCTGGGCTGCAGAGACTCATAATTTATGAAATATATCCTTAAAAAATGCGATGACAGCCCTACATGTTAACGCAAAGGCATCAAACTCAAAATGGAGCGAAATGGGAACTCCCGTAAACATATAGATAACATGATAAACTAAATAATTCGCTTATAAACCCATATGGAAATAACGTCATTATACGATCACATCCCGCGGCAAATCGATCCATTATTCTATTAGATGCACGCGCGGGAGCAAGCTGAGTTATGTACATATCAAATTACTATTTGCATATTTGAAAATTCATCATGTTTATCATTGCTTCTGTATATATGACTATAATAATATTGTATAGTATTAGTTACCAAAGTTTTATTGGACGTCACATTACGGAACAAAGATATCAAAACCAATTATTAGTATCGTTTATCGCAGCGAAATCCTGTTACTTGACATTACTTACCAAATACTTGACATTGGTGGCCATTTAAATAAAGAAGAAGAAGAAGACATCCTATTAATTGACAGCTAATTAAACCTTATAACTATTAACAGACTTATGAATGCATTGATTGTTTAGTTGTTTGTTGTGTTAGTGTTATTACATGTTATTATTTCATTTAAATACTTATATACATACTTACATATGTGTCTCAAATTTTTCATTTCGAGTATTTTAGTTAATCAGGAATTCTGAAGGTAAAAAAATATAAAAAGTTGAAATTTAGGCTTCAAAACAAAAAGCAAATCATTTAAAACAATATTTGAATAGTGAATTTTGCTTCCAGGAATTTTTTATTTATTCGTACGAGCATATTATTAAATTTCATTTTTAAAAAGTTATTGATTTAAAGTACAATATAATTTTACAAATTCAACTTTTATAAATATTATTATAACGATTTATTTTGATTTATTTGTCGCTCGGTAGTTATGACATTAACATTGATGAGTTTTATAAATCTTCGTTTTAGAAATTGTTATTAATATTATTGTTATCGACGCTTCTAAGTCATTTCGCTTAGTACGCGGGATTTAAGTAATATTTATTTAAATATTATATTTATAAATAATTATTAATTTATTAATATCATATTAAGAGAGGGATTCCAGTTGTAGAAAATAATTAAAAAATATAATCAAACAAAAAAGGTTTCGCGTGTGTGAACCTTTTTATAGGTCTGTACTTATAAATGGCACCATTTGTCAACTTGTGCAACTCGATAACGTAAACCAGAGTAAATCCAGCCCACAGTTGACAAGATTAATTGACTTTGTTTAAAGAGAGATCTAAATTAATGCAAATTTAATCATAATTATAAAATTTCTAAAAAATCGATACTATTATTTTAGCAATTGTGGTTCATTTAAATATCTATGACAAGCTTTATCCTAATTATGAATAAATGAATTGAGATAAAACTCGCTTCCTCTATGCCGGCTCGATAAAACGAGATCCGACATGTGATGTTAAGCCAGAATGAGGTTCATGAGTAGATGCGACTGCTGCCACAGAGAACACTACAGGTAGTAGTTAAAAACTGTGATATTTTTCTAAACCTTCTTTGAATATATGACATGAATAAATACACAACACAATATTGATATTGATTTTATCAAGTAGAAAAGTTATCAAGACAACGTAATTACCAATTTATCTGTTAATAACAAACTTCTCGTCATAAAATTGATAAATTACAAATTAATTGAAATATTCTAGTATCTAGAGCATTATTCTAAGAAAATCTTATCTTAACAATATATCTGAAGCTTCCATCCCAACGTTAATTATGTAGGCACCTGCACGTTAATATATTATCGATTATTCATTAACCCTCGTTCGCCAACCAAAGAATCCAGGTTAAACCAGATATCCGGAGGCCTACCCGCGTTCTCTGAAGTTTTGAATCTGATACAAAACTAAACAATTCTCGGTTGGGATGCATAATATTAGTACATTGGTCGGAGTCATAGACTAGTTTTCTGAACGGAAAATTATATTAAGTTTTTAAAATGTTTTAATGAGCAAGTAAATATGAAAAAAAAAGAATCAAATATTATTAATTTATTTTATTTAATTAACAAATGTCTTGAAATTATCACTTCAACTTATTTTTTCTTCGTTCGGTCGGATTATAAACTTGTATGTTACAAATAATGACGAGTCTGATATTAAACCACAACCCTATCGTACTGTATCTAGATAAAAACAAATTGAAAAATAAATATCTCAAACAAAATAGTAGATGTCTACGTCTGTATTTGTTTAGTTTTTCTCATTGTAAACGCGAAGTCGATTCTGAAACAATCTTAACTACAGTTCATTCTTTCTTTCAGGTTTAAAAATACTTTTCTATCTATTATTGAACATAGTTCTTTATGTAAACTATAACCAATTAGAGAGCAGTCGCTTTCTTTATTGTATAAATTATTTATTTATTTATACAAGAAAACTAGCATCATGTCTTTGTCCCGCCGCATTTGGGTTACTAATAAAATGCGTAAGAATGATTTATTGTTAGAATCGATGGTTAAGCATTTATTTTTCTCAAATATATTTTAAAATTAATTTTTAAATATGGAAAGTGCACCGCGCCATTCGTTACATTTTAATCGACGTTCAGACGCAGTTTTTATAATAATTAATATTAGAGATTATATTTTAATTAGAAATGATTTTATTATTACAAATAACCATCTAGAAAATACAAAAGAAGTACATAGGATTGGAATGTTATCAAGCAACCTTTTTAATCTGACTTTCCAAATAAAAATAAACGTCTTATCATATTGACATTATTGCGAAGTTTACTTATAAGTGACGCATAGTTTTTACCCAAAGAATCGTTTTGTACTGTCAATATTACAGAAGTTCAACACTTAGGAATTTTGCTATTAACTACCATGACATTTTAGGATAAACATCGTTTATTAGATCTTATGTACATGAAGTGAGCTAATTATGTTCCTGGAACGAACCGCAGTATAATAACCGCTCACGTTAACAAGCCGGTGTAACAAAGGCTGCTGATGCCGGTAGAAATTTTTCTTTAGTTCGTTCTCATTAGCTTGGCATTGGAGCTTTAAATACGAGTTTTATAAACCACTCCATTACACTTATTTAATACGGAGTACGCTGGATTATATTGATGCGACATTGAATGTATTTATTAGGATCTGTAGTGAAAGATTCTTTCTATTGGACTTTATAATAATTTTATGCGCTGTGATTATCTTTCATTGTGATTCATTTGCGCTTAAAAAATACAATATCTTTTGTATAAATCATATTCAGCACCTTAATACGAATTGTCATCATTGTTATTTATCAAAAGATAAATAAATATGAGTCAATATATATTTCACAATAACTGTGCTCATTTTTAGGATCTACATGAGATTTGGGATATTGTATTATTGATAAAGATTTGACATATAACATATTAATTTTAAAATAATCAATTAATATTTATAATGCATATATGTATAATAAAATTTATTATAATTGTTTGGTTATTTATATTCGACAAAGAATATTTGGCTTTAAAAATAATTTCAGTCATTTGTTTTTTTAGAAGAAATGCGGTCCGCAGTCGTCTATTATGATTGTCCATTGTTATGTGTTGGTTACGTGATTAAAGTTAGATAGATATAGATGATAGCAACAATGGTTCGACTTAAAACATGACTACCAAAATGTTACGGTCGATTAAAAATATGTTATATTCGCAACTTTCTACGGATGTTATATGATTCCATGTAAATTACAAAGACGAGCTCTTTAGACGCTCCAATTTTAAAATCTATCAAAGGAATTTCAAAGCAAAAAGAACATTGCACTTTAGCGTCATAAACGTTCAACCAGATATGGCGTCAAAAGGTACATCGAGTACTTCCATAGAACACGCTTCCAGTTACACACATAATTTGTCTACTAAATTTAAAAAAGAAATTCAACTTTATTCTGTTAACATAGAGCCTATAATAAATTGTACTATGTGCAATGAAATGTTTGGTTTACAGCGTACGTTGCGCTCGAGGAAGTTCAGCTTATCAAGAGACCCTCTCGTCCCGCTCCCCCTTGCAGTGTGAGATCTTTCTCGCAACTGTGAAAAGCCTTTTGTCACACAGAAGTCGTTTGTATAATAGAAGGTGTTAGCATAAGTTTTAATAACCCCGTTTGAATAGGTTACATTTTGTATAGATCTAAGAGAGAATCGTTTCTAAGATGGGTATAGAAAATTTGTATTATTAACCTATGTGATGGATTTCAGTTTAATTAGGCATAATATTTGTTATTTAAAAAATATATGCGTAACCAATTTTCTTACATACAATGCCGTATGCATACAACACAAACTTATCATTCAGACCGAAAGGATGCGTAAAAGACTGACGCGTCGTGTTAACAATTCCATCATATAAATGTTCATATTTGAAATAATACCACATTTTTATTATAGATAAAAGCAATGCGCAAAAATAACTACAGGTATGGCTTTTCGTATGTATAATATATTATTAAAATAATTAAAACTAATAGTATAGGTATTGCATAAAGTATTTTTAAAATAAAACATAAACTAAAAACGACAAGAATTTGGTTTTAGGTATACAAAATACCACAAACCCCACAAAATTAATTTTCAGTAGAGAAAATTAAACGTATGCTGCTTGCGGTCGAGAGCGGCCACATTCTGTCATTTAATATTGACATAACACTATAAGTAAGTCCATAATCAAATGCATGTTTAACCAAAATAACACTATCTATTAAATTTAAAAATATATATATTTAAATTATAGACATCATGATACGGTAAGACAAGATCACAAACATATAACATGTAACACCCAGATCCGAAACAAACACCTACTTACGTTTATAATACGAAATTTACAATATAATAATAAATATGAATTAATGACTATTTATTGTTTCGACCTAAATCGAATCCCAGACTCAAAAGATATTTTACAAGAAAAAAAAACATAACTAAAACCTAGAATTGTTTAATAAAAAAGTCGGAAACAAAGATCGTAGTTTGAA
>JAPWLS010001327.1:0-41460 GCA_028551675.1 Tineola bisselliella | reverse complement strand
AGAGACCCGTATTTTTTTTTTTATTTTTCACAATATTTTAGACGCTAGCCTGAACTGAAAATTAGCGATTTTGATGATTTTGGGCTTGAAGAGTAATTTTCAAAAATTCACAACTCCGGTTCTATTTGTGATACGGACGGGTTTTTTCTATCATTTTAAAGGTAAAAGAACAAGCTTTAAGAATAAAATAGTTTTGAAAAATTTTTATTAACAATTTAAGATTATTATTAACGATTGAAGTTTTTAAATTGATTTTTAACAATTGCCCCCACCTCGTATCGAGTTTTAAGTATTACCATCATATTCTTCGTTAAATTGTCTTTCAAAAATAGATTTTTAATCGATGGACAAATTATTATTACTATCGAAAACACAACAAGAAAAAGTCCAATCAATGAATAAAGAAAGTAACAAGCAAAATACAGCCGTATGAAAAAAATATTACTTCGCATATAGTCCAAAAAATCAATGAATAAAGAAAGTGGAAAAAAAAACGCATCGATTCGTTTTTGTTGAGTTTAATTCGGTGCATAACTTATCGGACAAAAAAAAATACATTTTAATTTTTATTTTTCAAAATTCACCGCCGTATAGAAAAAAAATAATAATATGAGTGTATGTGTGGAGCAACTCGTGCCGAAATGGCGAACCTAAGCTAAAAAATTCCGAAAGTTCGAAAAAACGGTTTTTTAAATAAAAAAAATATTAATACCTCCGATCAGAAAAAGTTAAATTAGAATGTTGTAAAAATTAAAAAAAAACGCATCGATTCGTTTTTGTTGAGTTTAATTCGGTGCATAACTTATCGAGTTATTATTAAAAAATTTTGCCATATTCAAAATGAGAAGGAACAAGTAAAGCACCATAACGCCTGTTTTAATTAACTCTAATTACCTCATATGAAATAATATGCGTGGAATTCTTTTGTAGGTTGGGATTAAGACTCCACAAAAGTTACTTCAAGAGTTGTCATGCATAATGAAGCTTAAATTTACGCGTCGGATTTAAAATGAAATCCACTAAGCACCTAATCTCTTAACCCTGACATTACAATTATTCACACAGCAATTAATTTGTTCATAATTTATTATATTTGTATAGATATATGTTTAATTGAAGTTTTTATTAGAATTTACTTCCTATCGCCTCTATTTTTATTATTTAATCCTACATTACAGAGATCGTGTTTGCGATAAATGAGCCACAATAGGTCTTAAAATAATAATAACAGAGGTTAGTTTTGTATATAGGAAATAATATCTGAAACAACTGAAAAGTTACATGCTTGCGATGAACATTTTCATTCCAAAGAAAATCATATAGATTTATTACTAATAACTCTACTTTTATTCCCGTAATACTTTAACAAACTACCTTCCTTCGTTACGATTAAAAACAAAACCACTGACTTCGAAATTCAAACTACAATTCTGTATAACTATTTATAGCGTTGTTCTATTTAAAGAAAAAAGGATTAGTACAACATTAGTAGGATTACACCAAATTACTAACGGAAAATCGTTTTAATAGATAAAGCTTTTATACTATCTTTTGCTTAATTAAATTTATTTTCACTTTACATATTATTCTTCGTTAAAAAAAATACACTATCTGTATAAGATAACAATATGTAAGACAAACTAAATAATGCTATTTTTAGCTTCCTTTAGCGCAAAATAAATTTAGCGTAAGAATCTAATTTTTCTTAATAAGTTTTTTATTATTAACTTAAATATTTGTCATTCATTTAATCCCACGCCCGTTTTCTGCCGAGTCACGTTCTAGGGCAGAAATTGTGGAACTGGAAAAAGGCTAATTACTTATTGTTGAGATGTCTACGATAAAATATATTTACATTTTTATTACATTTTCTTGGTCAAAAGACGTTTAATATTGTTGCTACTGAATGGGGTACTAAATTAAAGAGGTTAAATTACTTTTGAACGACCCTAGACGTCCCAGATTCCAATATATACTTTTTAATATTGTTAAAAAAATACAGTACAACGATGACATAAAAATAGGATATGGTATAAAAATATTTCATAGCGTAGGTACTAGTTTATTTTATTTGTTTCTAGTTGTCAGTTAGAACATCCATGGTCGCGAAGATTTCATTAAGTAATGCAACCTGAAGCCTCTTTATACAGAATGATCCCAATCGATAGTGTTTTATTATAAGTGAATCTATTTAATGAATCTAATATCCAAAATCTCAAGAAGTAACATATTCATATGATTCATTTGAAGATTCTTTATTTTACATTAACTCAAGCCGCTTGTAGTTGAATTACTGAACTAAAATGTAAGACCTGGATACATACTTCTATAACTAGGTATTTGCGGGTAATTAAGTCTAAAAACATTACTTCTGGTGTGCGCATAAATAGTGAATTCAAGACTAGAATAACCCTCAACCGTTCCATATTAATGTAATGGAATATGCTTGTAATATAAAGGCTTATCTGCAGCAACAATTAAATTGTTGTTTGCTTATTCTAATTTGCATAAACTACATCAATTTACGTTTGCTATTCCATTCAATATAAGCCTTATTGTATGTAAACTGTTATTAGAGGCTTCCTAAAGGTTAGACATGCGTTCCCAATTTACATTTAGGGGGAATGATTTAATCATTAATTGTGTTTTAGTACAAAAGCCATAACGTGTCTTCTTATCATATATATTTAATTAAAGATATCAATTGTTATAATTTTACTTATTGGTATATATTTTACTAATTAAATTAGAATTTTACTAATATTAAAAAATAGTTTACTATTCTATTGATGTCTGAGGTACTAGCTTCTGCTGAGCGATGGTAAGCCGAATAGAGCCAAAATACAAAAAAAGCAGCGATTGGATCTTAAATCGCAATATCGAGTCGGCATAATACCATGCCCTTAAAAATTGAAGACTCGGTGTTTTAATTTTACTTTGTAAATTAGCCTTGTACCGCCAGACATACTATTATAACTTTACTAAAAGCATTTAGAAAACACAATAATACATAGCAATTTAGAAGCCCATAAAACAATAGCCACGTCTTAACTACATTAACCCAAACAAAAGATTCAAAAACAAGGAAAGAACGGTATCATATAATTGTATCCCTTATCATTTAGGAGTATAACCAAAGAACAAAGAGCTGAGTTGACAAAGTAGAAGATGCCGCTAAGCGCCAATCAGGAATTGAGATAGATTGATCAATTCGAGTCCTCCAGCTCCCAGTCGACGTCAAGGAGGCGCTATCAATCACCCGAACTTCAGCCGAGTCTGATTATACCTTAATAACGGGAATTTAGAGAGTTACATATTCCCCACAATGTCATCTATAACTCTAATTACTTCGTTTAGTTTTTAATCAAAATGTTGCAAGACCCATTAAGGTTTATAAAACATCCTGTGATCGTATGTAGACAGCATATGAAATGCAAGGATTTACACGTCGAGATTAGACTTTCTAAAATTAACAGTTAAAATGATATTGTTACTTTGAGAACAAAGAAGGATCATTGTTTGAGTTGTCCGGTCAATGTCAGACTGGACTTAATCTGCTTCATCCTTAATCGCTGGAAGAAATTGTAATTTAACATGTCTTTGTGGTTGAACGTCTGACAGATCAGATATAACTGTAGAACTGAAATTAATGGCTTGAAAATTTTATGTAAAGCTCTTTGATTCAAATATTTAAAAAAAATAATGGCAGCTTTTTATATTTCACCAGTACATAATATTTTAAAAAATATGAATTTATTAAATAATTAATTTTTATTTTACACAACGTAAATAATAAAATTTAATATAACAAAAACGTCTAAATTAAAATTACTGAGAATGTAAAAAATCTTGTTTTTCAAGATATCGGAATACACCAAGAATCTCATAATAAACTGAAATCTGAAACCAAGAAAGAACGCTTAATAAAATTTCTTCCACACTCAAAGGCAACTAAGAGAATTCTATTAAAGAAAAACAACAAGTTTTTTATTATTCAATTTTAAAATAAAACAAATACTATGAAACTAAATATTGAAATCTAATATTACACTAATAGTTAACAATATGTAAGTTAATTAACGCTTTTATATAATACATTCATATACCACAACGTGACATTCACGCGTACATACTAGTACGTGCCATTTCGTTCATACGTTACAAGTGTCATCTTCTACAGACGCTACTCAACGTAGTTTACATAACAATTTTAATAAATAAAACCATAACATTTTAAGTATAACTTAAGAAATGAGAACACCAATCAGGTAATGCAAAATTTAGTGCTATATCTAGGTTAAAGGAAATTCCCTGGTAAACAGGTAATAAAACAGACTAAAGAAAAAAGGTCCGCTCTCTTTTGCCACAAAATGGCTTTCATCATCAGCCTTGGGATGTTCTATTTTTCCTTTTCTTTACTACTAATGAAAATTATGACTTATATAGATACATACTTACTATAGGTAGGTATGTATATTTTTTTTAAGTATTATGCATAAATTGTGTTTTACAATAAATATTAAAGGGCGTAATTAACTTGATTAGCCGTGTGCTGTATGTGAGTTGTAACCTTTGTAGTATATACCAAATCAGAGCCAATATCTCAAATATCTTAATTGTACGCCCAAGGAAATGTAGCCAATCAATCACGATTCGATCCCCAAAAACAAGAAACCGATACTTTTTACAAGAATCCTCTTAGTAACAGCTTTTTAATCCTCTCCTTCCCTTTTCTATCTTCTCTCCTAACTTACTATAATTGATTGTAAGTAAAATAAGCTGTTACTAATGATTGATTAACTAATTACATGATTGAAGCTGGATTTGACAGTGCCATTTGTTAGGGCCCAACGAAACATAAATTGTAATGTATAAATGTACGCAAAAAATGATAATGAACCTGTAAAAATACTAGTAGAAGTTTCGTCTAAGACCTGATGACGACTTCCGTTAAACCAACTATTTCACTGAACACTAATTTATCTTGTTTTTTTTATTATTTCATAATCATTCTTCATATTAAAGTTTTTTTTTATACGAATTTAATATACCCCGAAAACATAAAAAACAGGTAGAAATATTATTTACAGAAGAAATATTGTAAATACAAGTAAGCCTTTGAAGTTGTAATTCGTAAATTAATTACACACGTACCATATACACATTAGAATTTAATCCGTATTTAAAAAAAACGCTAATTCTTAACACAAGAATCATTTTACTGAATAAAAAGAATACTAAGTACATTTTCATATCCACAAAGAAAACAAACTTAATCCATTTTTGTATAAAAAGTTTGGAAACAATTATCACTTTGACTTATGTCGAAAGTTATGACAAGCGAGCATAAAACGCGGATCTGAAGTAAATAAGTTATTTTATTATTTGTACTTTTATAAAAGTTTCCAAATGTAATGAAAATTTTTGACGTGCGTGAGTGGAGGGAGATGTATGACGGTTTTCTATAGACAAATAAAACCATAGAATTTGTTACGTTTGTTTTTTGTTTAACACACTTTTGTTTACATATTCACAACTTCAAATCAATTTTAAATGGAAAGAATATTCACGGTAACTTAATACAAAAATCAATACTAAACCGTGAATTAACTCTGTAAGTAAATATTTTTTAAATTTTAATATAGCTAACTGGCATTTAACGGGTCTTGCCTACAATTATAATAAATTTCCAAAAACAACATAAAAAAGCATTCGTTTTACAGAAAGAAAGAATGAAAGTGTAAAAGGAAAAGACTTTCTTTTGTTTCTTTGTCTGATGTGACAATTTTTAATATTACAGAGTTCATTCTTTGGTTGATTAAAACTGTAGTTGTCTATTGTATTTACTAGTAATTTAAAATGAACGTTTTTAACTTTTCCTATTATATTTATCTAGTTTTTTTTTATTAATTAAAGAAATGATAAATAAAAGAAGTAGAAGGCATGTCAATTATGACAACAGCATCAATTTAAAATATATAATATGTAGCTCACTCTCGTGTTTAATTTGATTAATTTAATCCGAAGTTATAAAAATATAGCATTCATCGCAGTCAGCGTTGCCTAGTTATGTCATGTACAATGCTTCTGTGTACAAAACGCTCTATAAATCAACTTAGTATAACATTTATGTATGGTCTGAATTCACAAAAATGTTAAAAACAAATGAATTTTATTGTAATTTATTAGTTCGATAAAATAATAGCAATCTAATATTAAAATTAGAAAGTAAAATGTGATTGTTGATTGTTTTTATATTTATATTTCACAACGTTATTAACTCATTTATTAAGTGTCATAGTGAAAAATTTATAGGTATGTCCTTGCAGAAAGAACGCAGCCTACTCTCTATGCATTGTTCCGTCCATAAATGTGAAAAATGAGTTACAGCCACTGGAGACTCGTGAAAACGGTGCCTATTTCAAAATGTAAAGCAAAAAGGGAATGGTTTAGAATTTAGTTTAACTACATTTGATACACTATATTTACTTCCCAATTCATGAAATGTGAGCGACTTCCCCTCTTTCTATATTTTCAGTCTAATGCATGGAACTCGATTACTTTATTTCTTTTCATATTAAAAAAATCTCTGTCTCTTTCGCTGCTCTAAACAGACTAGACAAACATATTAAAAAGAAACCTATACAACAACAAAGAGTAGTAACAGCAATGAGTATTTGAATAGCACACAAGTAACCCAGATTAAAACCGGGCGGGCGTGTGACGTCACAAAGCGACACAGACAATAGACCGCTGCGCTCTTCTCTACTACTCTGTGCGATGAAGACGAACGCAGAACAGACTGACACGTCGTAATGAATTGACGAAAGCATCGTACTGGAAAAACAAGCAAATTTTAGTATAACTTCTCTTCAATAACAGTGAAATGTGGTTTTTATAAAAAATGCTTCATTTTGTAAATGAAAATATATAGTATTTTACTCGTAATGTTTAGCATCTGTCAGTTTAATAGAATATTTGTAAATATTATTATTATTTTAGTTATTTTACACTTTGTACTTCATTGAAGAGCATAATGTGTACTAAGTTAGAGTTGAACTGAGCACCAAGAATTATCGTTCACTTTTGCAAACTTAAATTCTAAAACTTCACTTTAAAAATGTATACAGTCCTAATCTTAAATTCAATATGTAGAGTGTATTAAGGCTATGACACACAAAGCGAAACTTATACAGGCAGAATATAACAAAACACGTCATAGAAGTTATAATATTTAAATTTCTTAAAGAAAATCAAGAAGATAAAACAAACGAAATCAAATCTACTCGAAACATAATCCATTTTATCGGACGTACTATATAAACAGCCATTAAGGAAATTCTAACTGGTCCAGTATCCAAGACAAATTCCCTAACGGACCTAATTGTGCTAACATTTACTTCGTTAATCACGTAGAACGTCCCTTACTACATATAAGAAAGTAATTGACACTATACATCTTCTTAAAGGTGAAATGTATTCGTACGTAATAAAATTATTTACTTAGTTTTTGTTCCTAAAATTACACTTACCTTTAGTGATATGTTTTGATGCTCTGTGACTTTTGTAAAACTGTAGCCTATAGTGTATAAACTGAGAAAAGTGCCCTGCATCCAAGATTCATCCAAGAGGGATTCTACGGAGCTAGTAACGCCCTGTTCATATATGTAGATAGAAGTACACAAATCTAATGCATATAAAAATATATAAGCATTTATTAGCTGACTTTGATTAGATCCAAAAAAAAGTAATATAAATAATTAACAGTAGACATTAATATGTATAATTGACTGAAAATTTGGACGTCAAAATCATTTCTAAACTATTTCATTATTTACATTATAAAACAATATATACCTACTTATAACTCCCTATATTGCTCTACTACTTTGAAGTGTAACCACTCGTGACCTAGTGAAGTATAGGTACGTATTATAAATATAAGTATTGGCCATGGATTGTACTTTAGCTTTACATTAAGCAATTATTTTAAAAAATCAATAAAAAATATATGAAATGCCATTTTATAACAGAAAAATCAGGAATCGAGTTCCAGCGCAATAATATGGAGATTGTAGGACCACATTTAAATAGAGAAGTATGCGGTCTATCTCTATTCTGGTTTCGGCTGCGTAAACAAATTCAGTATGCATTTATTCCGAACTCCGTACCCGCTTCATTTAAATAACTTTCAAGGATTTGCTCCACGTGCCTTAGCTATGCTTTTCGTTAGTTGATAAAACTTCTTACATACAATAAAGTCGTAGCCGCGAGATAAGAGGTTACAGAATCATGCCAAGTACATCCGCTCGTTGAAAAGGACATCAGTGATAAATGGTAAGGTCGTAAAGGATCCAATGAACGAGAGACTCTTAACTTAAGGCTTTAGGATTAGCCCATCTTTGAGAGAAACGACTTTGAGGAACGTTATTATTCACAACTGTATTTCGAAGATAAAAAGACCGAAATTGAACAATCTCTAGTTCAATATATTTGAACACACATGCGGAAGATAACTGTCGTATTCAAACAAAGGGAGTAAATAAATACTTAGAGGCTTCTTAAAGCATTTACAGACACGCTGTTAGAATTTAATATTGCATAATATTATTAAGAATTTATGAAAACGACCCATGACGCTAATGGCTTTTAGCTATTAAGGCCAAATGCGCTACAAGTGTGAGCAATCTCAACATTAATATAATTATCGGGCAATCAGTTTATTTTGGTTAACATTTCGCACGTTCGTAATACTTATTAACGTATATGGAACTAGTACCTATGTTTTCCTTTTAAAGATGTATATTTATATTAAATTCCTAAATTTATCGTCCGGACACAGAACCTAAACGAAATTTCATGACTTATTTCTCATAAACTTTATGCTGTCCGTGTCATATTTCATAGCTGCCTTTGGAATTTTACCTACAACTTCAGCTACTAATATAAACTTCAAAACATTTCATGTGAATAGAAAGATCTTCCACGGCGCACAAGTTTGTATTGGTCTTTTTTGGTAAAATGATTGCGTGCTATGGTTTAAGCAGTGCCATCTAGGGATAAGTAGTGGAATCATCATTATTAGAAATAAGCAATCCAACATGAATCCAGTTACTGCATTACGCATGTTAAAATTGGTGTGGTTCATGGACAGAGTAAGTAAATACTGCTTCAAAGAATAACCACGAGTTGTGTCTATTTTAAAATTTAACAAACATAAAATGATTTCATTTTACAATATTCAATTTACGCATAGAATAAGATGTTCTTTCAGAGGTAGAGGTTGGCCGCAGGGCTTTACGAGATCATAAACTTGTAAGTCTATTCATTTTTATGGGTTGAATTTCATCACTGTTTTCCTCCAATTCTTCCTCAAGTTATCTTTATTCTTATTTTACGACTTACACAGATGAGATTTGGAATACTTAATTAAATGAATTTCAACCAATAATAATGATCCCACCTTCGTTCATTACGACTGTTTTTACTAAATTTATTTTAATTTTAAAACAAACACCTATTTATATTTATATGTCTGGCAACTAAAATCTCCAATCATTTCAAAGGAATTGTGTTTATTTTGAAATGTACTAAAAATAACAATCAAAGAGTATATCTTTAATATAATTATCTTTAATATAATTAAAATATAATATTATATCTAAGAAACTTAAATCACTATGCTGTACACATGCCATTGAGCTAAATAATATTTGGTCTTGTTTTTTAACTAAGGGAAGCAGCAATGAATTAGCGATTGTTATTTATTTACATTTTAGATTGGCAGAAAACAAAGCAGACACGTTATTTAAATGTAAATTGAAAGTATCTCAACTAGCAGTTATTCTCATTGTAAGCAGGTGTACGTAGCTTATACTCCGATTGTGCAATCAAGAGAGGAAGCCACTCTCACGTTGCGGACCCAGCGAAATCAATGTTACGAGAAACTTCAACCCCAGAACATTATTTATAGAATAAACATTCAAAAAGTTTATCAGAATTTACCAGTCAAATTAATTATCAATCATGCAAACTAGAGAGAGAATTGATCGAAACATTTGCTAACACAAATAAAAACCTCCAAGCAGCGATCCTAGCGCCCTCTACGCTGATTAAAAATAATTAAATGTATTAATAATACAAATGACAATTATTTATTGCTTATGAAATGAAATGAAAATAGTTTATTAACATAGGCACTAATGGCGTGCGCTTACTCATCGTTAGACTCTACCATGGCTTCGGAAAGGCGTATGACGAGAAGAAGACCACAAGAAACTCGTCAATCATAGCCTGTATGTATATGAAAAGAAAATATTTTAGTATTAATTTTCTATACTTAAATTAATGTAATTTTTTTATGTATTGAATCCGTTTAAAATTAAAAAAGAAACCAGATGAAAATTACAAGTTTACTCTATAGATAACCACAACGTTATTTTCAATTTAAGTAAACGATATATGTTGTTGATTTCGCACAAATATGATATCTTTCTTCGTTGAGGCGAGTTCATTATGGTTCTCATGTACCTACTCTACAATTTTATTATTCATTTGGAATTTTGTGTTGGTTTTTAACTTGAACGATATTGTGATTGTTCCAAAATAAAGATGGAATAGTATTATTAATAAAGTCCATCCTTCACATGATCACATTTTTATTTTTTATTTATTTTCTGAAAATTTATGGTTACCCTATGATATAAAGTTAATAAATGGGAACAATGCAACATCAAGCATTTCTTTGTAGCTCACTCAATCAATTGAAACATATTATTCGAGTGGTATGTGAAAATATGAGTTGTTTATTCAAAAAAGGCATGAATCAAGCGTGAAGTGAAGTGCGCTATATGTGCGTTTCAGTGGTCATGTGACATGACGACTCGCAACTAATGCTAAGCTAATGAACGAATGCAACTATTACCACATACAACTCGTTGTACGTTTGTTATAACAAGTGGTTACTACATGTACAATGTACAATCTTTGTTCTAGAATATCCTAGATAAAAAGCTATCATTATTTTCTTAGCTTTAATTTGAGCAATATTTTTTCTTTCGACAGGCAAGAAGCTCAGACCAATTAGAGTGGGGCCGTTATCAAGTAATTTAGTGCTGCAATCAGCAAAGTGTTGGAACACTTCGAGGACGAGAAAATAAGTTTCTTACAACCACTCACATACGAATGAATTCCTGGAAAAAACAAAAACAAATGTTTATTCTTTTGTTTATACTAAATAGAATTATATAAAAATAGTTTATGTACAGTTGTTATAATAAATAATTTAATAATTAAATTTCGAAACGTCAGAAATAATTAAAACCTAAGAAAATCTTTCGTTTGATGAATTTTACAAATTAATATTACATCTTTAATTAATTTTATGTTTAAATTGTAATTAGTCATAAATAGAAAGAGTAAATAACAGAATTAAAATTTTCCTTTCTTTTATTCAAGGGTCCCAACGTTCCTTGCAGTTTGTATAACAAATAAACAAACACTACTCTCGATCTAGATTTCGCTTGTAAAGCGTATTTCATTCGTTGTAAATGTACTTTTAGTGAGTAGCTGTTAGTGTGTATAATTCAATACAATAATTTTAAACTTTATTGCAACGACTTTAAAACCAAAATTAAATATCTACTTGTGTATATTTAATAGTGTGATCTTTGTTGGGAAATTGTAGCGAACTCGAGATTGCGAGTTTTTGCAGCAAAATAATAGCGGTGTTCTATTCAGCAATACGAGGATTAAGATAATGATTTGGGTTATAAATCATATTTTGAATTTAGAAAACAACTTCGGACATTGGTCAAGGAGAAGACTGAATTACTTACTATAATAAATTTTGAGCACGACACGAGCCTACATATATTATTGTTCTATCCCTTAAAATTATTGACAATATTTATATTTAATATTAAAAATAAGGGCAAGCTTCTTAACATTACTGGTTGAAGATATTGATAATATATTTATGTCTAAGGTTACGCGAAGTAACTTAAGAATTTAATTTGAAGATCGAATGTGTGTTGAATTAAATATAATAATATCTATAACACTTCCATTACTCGCGTCACCCAGTTTCATATATAACATAGAAAACAAATACGTATGTATATATTTATTATTACGAAAAATTAATTATGAAAAGGAATACAAATTCAATAATAAATTACCTAATAGGGTTATCAGATTGACTTTCGTTTGTAAATTTAAGATTAAAATGAACTTCTGCAAACAAAACTCCACAACCAGTATCGTAATGAAAATCTCAGATTTACTGAGGAGTTAGTAGCGTTCTACAATTTTCCTCTGTACTAATGAAACTTTGTACAACAAACGTTAAATTGTTCAACAAAATAAATTATTAATTCCTTTTTTATTATTTATAAGAATAATTATATAATTGTTGTTTTTTGTTACAACTTTACATACTTATGTCTTTTAACCCCGCATTCATCCAACGGCCAACATAAAATTTTGTATGAAAACATTGACAATTACTCGTCTGTCAATTTTCTATCAAAAAAAAAAACAGAGAAATTATTATATTGTATACAAATTTCAAACGAAAACATTGTTAAAGCTGTTCCCAACATAATTTTAATAGCCTCACTGTTTTTGTTGAATATGATGTTTTCCTTTAATTTCGCAAAAAGTAATTATTTCGTTATCGAATTAATTTCCTTCTTTTTTAGCAAATCTTTGTAGTTTTTTTTTTTACAAATTCAATTAATTTTGTGGATTTAATTTTTTGGAATTTATATTAAAGACGTAAACGATATTTAGGAAAGTTATTTTCAGTAATATTCCTAAATCATACATAATTGGTAAATTGTATATGTTGAACATGTTTGAAGGACGAACGAAAAGATAATCTTAGTAATAAAAGTTACAAATTACCATCACGTCTAAGGCGAAAATAGATATTTAATAAACCTTTATAAATAGTCATATAAAAAAGGGAGTGATAAAAAATAAATATACTACTAACTTGCTTTCATATCATTTTGTCGTCCTATTTTAAGTACAAAATTACTTTTTCTAACGTTTCTACTTATCCCATTTGTACTATAAAATACCACATAACATATATTTTTTTAAATCTATATAAACTAACTATAACGAGAGGTGACTGATTCACGCAGACATCTGTCTGTGGTAACAATTGTAGCCGATCAGGTGAAATAGGTATGTGGATGTGGACCCATGAGGTTACTAAAAAAATATATAATGTATTTTTTTTAAATAGATAATTTAGTTAAGTTCAACTGACTGCATAATTGTATTTATTTAAGCCGATGATTTTTCTTTTCTTTAGTCGTACTCAGAACTATATAGTAAGTGCCAGTCGCTGGAATCGTAAGTACCGCACTAGAACGTTATAGAACTAAGTAATCTTCATTGAAATTTCTCATTAGAGACCATTTTATATAAAAAAAAAACTACTGTTTAATTATATAAAAAGAGAAAACGCTAGGAATAAAGTTGTTACAACGAAATTATTTTATTTATCTACAAATTTCATAACATCCAATAGGTGTCCTTGTGTTATATCTAGTTTACGTATTATAAACAAAAGAAGATGTACGACTTTTACATAAATTAACATGTCTTCTTTGACATTTACCCCGATCTAATAGCTCTGTTTTATCTAAATAATTGAGTCGACTACTTTATAAAAAGGTTAAAACGTGTTAGCGTATTTCGTATTAATTACATCTAAAATGAGTTTTAAGAAATGATAATTGTTTCGTTTCTAATATCGTTAAAGCTTGCCTGACGAGGGTCATCATGAGAAACTCGTTAGCGTGTTAATGCGTTTTTTTGTTGGATACTTCAGCTCATCTGCGAAATATAAAAAGCACTTTAAGCTAACTCTATATTCTCACCTGATGAAGGACTGTAGCGTATTTGTTTTTTTTATTTTTGATGAAATCCTAATATTGCTACAGTTTACGACTACTGTATATTTCTGATTAAACCAATACAGGCTTTTATTTTTGTTTGCGAAGCATAATAAATTTATTAATGTCCATATCTTTTGGCCTTTAAAACCAACAATGGCGCCATCTATCCGTGAAATAAAATACTATACCACACTCGGATAGATGACGTTATAGATCATAAACAAAAACAATACATTATATGAATTAAAATTAAGTTATAAGTCACTATCCACATACAATAATATAAATTGTACCTATAATAAATAAATACATACCCATATTTGTGTTGTTCGAAAAATACATGCATAAGACCTAGTTACTAATGAAAAACAATCATGATTATATAATTTAGAAAAAATCCTAGATTCATAATTTCAAATATCGTTTCGAATTAATTATTGAATATTTATCATATTGGATCACTTACTATAGAAGCTAGGTTTAACTGTTTATAACTCTAGATCATGTATTGACAAGATTATGGGTGTCAAGGAAGCTTAAGAGTGATCGAATCGTAGTAAATGACGCTTTACTGTGTTTGATTAGTCACGTGGGAAGTGTTTAGGACATTACAAAAATATAACTGGAAATTGAACATACAGCAATAATAGTTTCCTTCTAGGGTTTTCATTGACAAGCATTATTTATTCTAAGACGCATTCATTTAATTTCAGTTACGCTTTCAAAGAATTTCACAGAAGAATTTCACACATGTTGTCACGCATTGTAAGCGTGATATGTAGTCCTACCATAAAATAAATGTTTTAATTACTTTCCTGTCGACATAAATGAAGTGAGTGAGAAGGAATGTATCAGTATTTTAAAAGGTAACCGAGCGCCCATTTCATAATCTAGGTATGCTTTCATCCATTTTAGATTCAAAAAATTTAAAAAGTGGAAAAATTTCATTCATTATTCCTCAAAGAGAAGGTAAATTCGAGAAAAATGAAGCTTGTTTTTCCATAAGCTAAATATAATCTACTGCATTCCAAATAGTTTAGTGTTTTTAAAAAATTGCTACCAATGTTTTTATTAACTAATTACTTTTTTTATAAATATATTATTGACATAGCTCATGTGTGTTTACATGTTGACACGGAAAATGTATTTTTAATTACGCGGGAAATCGAACATAAATTTTATAGATCGTCTGATAGTACAAATCTCGCCAAATGGCGACAAAGTTATCAAATTGCCGGATTTAATTTATAAAAATAAACACAGCTATTATTCTTCTAATTGAACTATTCTTCTATCCTTATTATTTTATATTTAAAAAAAAAACTAAAGTCTGAACTACATTTAACAATAGTTCTGGACTAGATACGGGCGATAATGTCCGCCTAGTTCGTAGGTATATGGTTCTTATTGTATTCAAGTGTAGTCCCGGATAAGGGGCTTTCAAATTGTTTTACGTGACACATTATAACGAGCGAGATACTTCCAAGGGTACGCCTTTTGAATAACTAAGAATTTAACAGTTGAGATTCTTCACATGCAATTTAATTTTGCGAAATGTCCTATTTCACTGAATCGTGTATAAAATTAATTTAAACTTAATTAAAATTTCAATGTCTATTATCTAAAACATATTTACTTGCTTTAATTTTAAATTAGAACACTATAATTTAATAATTAACAAGTATGTATAAAATTTTATATAACTGCGATCGACGTCTGACCTCAAACTTTGTAATGTCACATTCTGCTAACTTGTGATATTGGAAAATTTTCCACTAATTTCGTTAGCATATACCTAATACCTTTATTTCTATATATTTTTTTAAAGAAATCGTATTCGCGCTAGTTTTTATTAGTTGGGCATATAACCGTGTTCTACGTGGAATTCAAGAAAGTAATACTGACATAATTAATATATAAAATAATTAAACAAATGCCGGCCTATGACCCGCGTGCAAGAACTCACAGCATACTAAGAACGTATGTTAAGTATCATATGTAAGCAAATAGCAAAATTATTCGCATAATCGGCAATCTTTCTCGGTTTATCAAAACAAATGAGTCCCCGAATGTGAGCCTTATCTCCCGCATTCCGCATGCGATACCTAACAGCTAATGTAAATAAGCCATTATTTATATTTACTTAACTGGTATCGCATGCCATAGAATACCAATTCAAGTAATTAATTTAGGCATATTAAAAACTGTAGGTTCTGACTAATGAAAATATTGAATAAAAAACATGGTATAAAGGTAGATGGGCAGGTAAATAGGGACCGCTTTTTAATTCGATTCACCATCGTTTTGTGGTCGAATGAACGGACGAATTGCGCGCTCACTGGAACGTTTTCAACCCTCAAATGATTGGCGGTATCTATGCGCTCACTTTTTACACGCTTATGACAAAGTGTACTTGAAATAAAGTAAAATTTTGTTTATATTGCCATATTACAATTAAAATATTTTCACTCAAAAAATATTTTTATTAATGCTTCTATCGTAGTTCAAATACCAAAATATATCGACACAGTTTTGAATTTTTGGGCGATTCTAACACGAGATTGTTGATTGCAATTTAGCCATGAGTATTTAAATGGGTTTTAATTGATTTTAAACTGTTTTTTAATACTTTTATCGTAAATAGAAAATAGAACATGCGCTACATAACATTTGTAATACATAATGCACAATATTCAAAGACGAATCGACGTAATGGGAGAAGCATTATCTACCAGTCTGATACAAGAATGTTGGTAAAAAAATATATTTGTTAAAACGTTTTGCCATTCCAGTACAGATTTATAAAATGTCAGCGATACGGTTAACGACGGAAGTTCACCTTCAAATAGCTTTTTGTGACGTTTCTTGATATTTTTAACTTATTTCTTTTACACATTTTTATTAGGAGTTTGTTTTACGTTAAATAATGTGTTATATGTACATATATAAACTATAATAAAAACTGTATATTGTTGCCCTACATATATAAAACTAAATAGAATTGCAATCATGAACAAAAATCTATATTCATGATTGACACGATCTTTATCATATATGTACCTTCCAGTAACAAAGCCATAACCAAGAGTATTCATAATATTTAACTATTGCAATAACCGTAATATTGGCGAGCATGCGTGGCCTCTGAAGTGCGAGCATTTTATGTTTCCTTTCACCGCTCGTCCTACGCTTTAGGGACAACAATGCTTGCGTTACAATAATCGAGCCTTAAACTGTAGTAAACGTGTAAAAAGTTATACCGATATAGGTAACATACGCGTATATTACTATATGAAAGAATTCACTTACTATTACTTGTTACAAGACCATTCCGGCTTTTTTAAAATTCTCTTATAGCAAAATTAAAAGTGTGTCGGGTGTAACTAGTTGATTACCTACTGGTCTAGTCACTTATTTGTTATCGAATTTATCTTGTAAATAAAACATATGAAATTACACAAATATATATAAATACGTAGGTATGTGTATACGTAATAAATATATACCTATACGTAAACATCAGTGGACACTGGGGGGGCTACTCAAGCATATTCGAAGTTTCGTGATACGGCCGTCACCTTGACTTATAAGCCCGTAAAAAGTCCTGTCAAATGTCCGTAAAATAAGCATCGAGCATCCGTCGTGATGTCGCTGTCAAATCCGTAATTTCGTGAATGATTACGGGTCCGTAAGTGTTCCTGAGTAGGAAACGTTCGTATTTTCGTCCGAAGTTCGTGCGCCTGAGTAGCCCCCCTGCAACGTAACTCCCTAGATGAATTCAATGGAGCAAGTGTCAAAGGCGTAGTTAACAGAGTGGCAGCTTCTCCCTGGCTCCTTGCAAACTGTTTAATAGAGTTTGCCATTCGCACTAAATACATTTGTACCACTGGGAATTAGACAGTCCATTTTGATAACTGAAGTTATCTCATAGATCGGTCTATCTACAATTATCTATTACGATTTAATTGTGTGGTTCTATTTATATATCTTTTAAACATATAAAAGAAGTTTGAATTTTGCTGTCAAAGTGTAATATAATAAAAAACGGGTATGATATGTACCTACGAATAAGTATTTAAAAAATAGAATACAAGAGTTCTTTAAATGAGTAGAACTGCAACCATTTAAGCAGCTTCTTATTATCTTACTTCCCTTGCCAATTATCTTCTTTGATGAGCTCTGCGTTTTACTCTTGCGCTACAATTAATCTAATTTAAGAGCGTCTTTGAGTACGCAAGTTAATATTCATTTCCTTTGTTACTTATTTCATTTGTACATGTCTTCAATACCTTTTCATTATAATTAATAGTTTAAATACTATCGCGCAACACAAAACTATCAATAATTTTCTAAGAGTGTAGCGTACAATTCGAAATTTAAAAAATATAACAATTTAAGTAAGCATACATTTGATGGGGGTGTTGTAACCCGGAGCAATTCTAATTTTGTTATATAATATTTAAAGTAATTTTAATCAAAATTTATGTATGTTATTCAATTTAAATGTAATTATTATTTTGGTCGCAGCTGGTATTATTATAATGAAAAATATTGTTATTTGTACAAGACCAGTGTGAAAAGGGTTCGCGTTAGGTAAATATTACGCCAGCATACACGTCGTCCGATTCGCCCATGCGATAATAAATTTTACCAAAATAATATCATGTTAAATAAACTTAATACACTTTTTTTTTAAATTTTATTCATCGTAATTTGATTTCTATTTTGTACTGAATTATTTAAATTACTGATTGAGTTTTTGTGAAATATCTTAATTCAAATTACATTTTTTTCGTAGAAGATAAATTGTATTCGTTTTTATTTTAATCTAATATTTTATAGATTTTATTAGTTATGAAAGTTATTGACAAGGTCTTGAAAATATGTAGCAACTTAGTATTTCTTTGTTCGTTGTTACTACATAGGATGCTAAAGCTAGCAAGTTCTAAACCTACAAGCACCTTATCTAAAAGTTTTATGACTAACATATTTTGAGCGCTGTATAAAAAATACTTTATTTACATAAGTAATTTTAACAATTTCGTGATTTCCTAACTACTAAAATGTAACCAATACGGTAAGTTTGTCCACAACTGTTCTGTTATTGCCCAATGGGATGCGTATGATAAGCGTCTAAGCACCGTTCTATTTGTTCAAATAGGTATACGATTCTTGCTATCCAGTAAAACCCATTTTTCTGATAACTTTTTCTTTATAATTACAGACATCTATTGCGTTCAACTTCATGCTAGGGTTCCTCTGCTATGATCGCTGGATGAGATCCTATTAAATTATTATTAATAAACTGACCACGACTAAATAACTTCACTCGACAACAGTTCTCAAATTTAACTGGTGTTATGTGATCCACTTAATGGCAGAGTCCTATCAAATATAAAGCTTGTAATTTTTAATTCTGCAACGAAAATTGTCACCAGATATAAATACTGAAACGAAAATTTCTTATCAAGAAATAACAAGACAAAAAGAAGTTCTCTGTTGTAAATTATTATAAAATTCTATAAACCAGTTTTATCATAAAAATGATGAGTTTCAAAAATAAATATCTACACAAAAACATTATAGTACCTGTTCAAAACTACACAATGGATGCTGACGAGCGTTATTACCATCTCAGTAGCATCGTTAGAGAGTTCAGAACCGCGGTTGAAAAAAAGTATCCCGAGAGTGTGCATTTTGTTAACTTTTCCTACAACTACTCGTATATTAGGCTCTATTCAGATATCCAGCTTTTTTCAATAATAGCCACTGACTGCATTAGTTCATTACTTTGTATGTCGACATAAGAAAACCAAGCGAACTTTGGAATCGACTTGATCGTTGTTTTTTGTTATTTCTATTGCTACAGTTACTACTACGAACCACTTTTAAGTTGGCAGTGAAACTCATCATTTCATATACCCACCAATATATCATGTCAAGTGATCTCTTCTCATACCATTTCAACACTAACCCCGTCAAGTGATCAGCACCTAGCTGTGTATACTAAAAGAAAAGTGTCAAACTGTATTCGTCAACTTTACCCAATGTAGCAGAGACGACGAAATATAAAAGTTTTATAGATATTTAGTAAATAGTTACATCTGTAGCAATAGTAAAATGCATGTTGATACATACGCAATGAAAGTGAACGAGAAGGAAACAAGACATTACTGTTAGCGACAACTTTATTGGACAATACGTCTTTGCGAAACAAAATAACAGTAAAATTCGCAATAAAAGTTCGTTAACAGCCCCCAACAAATTATAACAATCTATGGAGCAGATGCTTATGACATAATTCCCCCACATTTTTGTTTTTTATTACATCCAATATTACTTTCGTTAAAGCCTAACAAAGCGTGAAAACGATCACTCAGACTTGTGTTCCGAATTCTCTTTGTGAAGTGAAATTATATTATATGGAATACTGAAAGAATTCAATTATAAAAATTACATTGTTTGTTATTAATTATTAGATTTACATCAGAAATGCATAACAGTAGATTTAATTATTAGTACCTACATATACCGTAAACTTTTATAATATACTATTATAGGATGCCCTGTCTTTGGCTCTGTCATGATACCCCGAACATATATACCTACAGATTCAAATATTTATTTATGTATATATTTATGAATGTATAATTAAATATTAATTTCGATCGAAAATTTAACCACTTCGACATAGAGGCCTACAAATGAGGCCAAACAATTGACCAAAAGAAGAGAGTACCTAGTAAAATTAACGAAACTTCGAATCTTTTGAGGTATTAATAATCTGAGTTAAAAGTAAATAAGGAAAAAATATTTATAGATAAATACTTAGGGAATTATTCTTTGAAAGAGGTTTCCTAACAAGTTATGTAAAAGTTAGAAGTGATAATCTTTGTGAATATGGATTGAAATATGTTTTAAAGATTTATTGCGACAAAAATAAAGTTTTACCGAACCATTTTCGGCTTGTAGACGCTTGGCCACCCGCCAATTTGTCCTCTACGAATTTGAAAACATATCCAAAAGCTACGACTTCTTCTTTATCTTTTATTTGAAGGATACGAACATAAAAGTTTACTTGAATATTTTAATAAAGAAATTCGGATGATATTGATTTACAATCCTAGTACGCTTTCTATTTTAATTTTCTTCATAAAAATCACGTTTCTTTTAAACATTAATTGAATTCCCTTTTGTTAAGCAACGCTTTTATTTTAATCTCCTGTAACACCTTTCTTGAAAGTCAAATTAGATAAAATAATATCTTGCGTTTCTAAAATTATTTTCTATATTTTCTACTTAAATTTAATTGTAATTTAAAGTAATTTGTTAAAAACAAATTTTATTTTATCTAAATAAATTATAACTACGATAACTGCGAAGTATTTAAAACATCGAGTTAAAATAATCAAAATAAGGTCAAACAATATTTTAATGAAGCAAGATTACTATTCGATATCTTCGTATTCATTACAGTAGTATTATATTTCTTATAACGTCTACAAGAAGACTAAAGTTACTTCTTAACTAACTTTGGGTTATTATATTTGATCTATTCGACACCTTATTACAAACTTACATAATTGTGTTCTAAATAATGTCATGTTTTATTGGTCAGTAACCCAAAACAAAGCAGCAAATGCATAAAACAAGATATAAAATAGAGCTAACAGCACTCGACGTATTATAGCCATGAATAAACACGTATTACGGGACACTCGGAAGTTTTGGCACATTTTATTGTTTATAGATCCCGTTCGCCTTTTATTGGTATAGTAAATATTTATATTTATAATATGGCATTTTAATATTTCGACAGAAATAACCGAGATTTACTAAACAGATAAATGTCTCATTTTCATTTGTTTATTGTTATTCTTTTATTTGTGACGTCATATTGTAACTTTTATCCTCTTTTGTTTATTTTATACATGTCTATGATGATTCTTTATTTATAATCTATTATATATAGCATAGTTCTTTATTTAAAATACTTATTACGCAAAAACACGACGTTTAAAACAGACAGTGACACTTCATTACCGTTTACTTGGCCAACTATCCCCATTCTCACTAGTCAGACAGGACTCGATAGCACAGCTCTTCTTTTTTTCTTTATTATTCATGTATTTTGTAGCCTATTATAATGATAATTCACACTAATTAATATATAATCACTGTTGTAACCGGAGACGAATTATGGAGTCTCTTAAAACAAGCTATGACAAATTATCTGAAAATTAATTGGAACACTAATCGAGATTTCTAGAACAAAGGACTGGTAACTCACTTCTCATTTAAATCACGTAATAATTTATTTTTTTTAATTTCTACTTACTATCGATTTTAGTTTTATTATTTAAATTTAAAGATCGAATTTAAAATAAAGTTTGAAAAATGAACTCAAATTGCCAGTCAACTAATATTTTACGTCCCTTATAATATATTCAAAAGACGATTTAAACCATTTTTAAATTCAAAAACTGTTGTTTTGGTGGTTTTATATTTAAATACGAATTGAATTACCGGCCCTAAGTTACATGACACGATAAATACGTGTATTGGTTTTGTACCCAGCGTCCCAGAAAATTGTAGCATTGCCACTACACATTCAGACATAGTTGGTTGGTATGTAGCTGACGAAACACGGCGACATTCAGTAGTTTGTCATAGGAATTTCTATTTGCATTTGAAAATGGTTTTCATTTACGAATGTATTGTATGTATGGCTTTCTCTTAGAAATGTGTTGGATTTTGTATGTAATTTTAATAAATTTTTGTATCTTCATTGTATAGTATTTATTTCTTTTTATTATGGCTATAATAGTCTTAAAATCGGGTCACGTGTTATGATAATAGTTGTAGAATTTTTTTTGTATATAGTTACAATATTATGTAAAATTGAAAGACGGCTAGAACATAAAAGAGAGATAGACAAACAAACGAAAATTACTTAACGATTACAAAAACAGAATCGCTTATAAACGGAAAATTAATCCGTAAAGAAAAATGGAAAATTTGCTACTAAGTTTTATTCAGAATTGAAGTAGATAAATTAGTTTGTTATTCAGTACACGAGACAGGGGATTTAGAGCCAATTCCCTTTTTGATCTCTCCCGTGCAAACAACAGGACTCTGTCACGGCCGCCAGCATTGCCCCCGACTTTGCATAAAATATTAGACAGCCCTCCGAGATTCAAGGAAGATAGGTACGTGTAAAAAATTAAATCATCCGGAGACGCGTCGATAAAAAAGAAAAAAGTTTTTACAACTTTTAAACTTGTTTTTATGTCTACAAAGTACGAAAGAAATGTTATTTAATACTGTTGTTAAATTTCCTCTTCATAAAACCAGTGCAGATGAAATACATATTTAGCTTTATGAATAGAAATTATGCCTTTCTGCAGTTTTAACCAAATTATGTTGAATTCACACTCGTGTATTTGAATTATTAAACAAACTATACAAAACCACTCACGCGATAAATAAAGGACAGAAAGCTTTTGTTCTTTCACAGTATTTCTGTTTCGAAATAAATACTAACTTACCTCTTAAAAGTTAACATTTTAAATCGTCTACAGTTGTTCAGCATATTTTAGCATAATACCTACTGCGAAAGCTGGATAAATACCATCTGTAGTTTTCACTCTGCTTTAAAATATTACGAGAGACGCTCCAGAGTAATGTGTAAGTAACGAGACACAAACAATATTATGCGAGACTTCGAACTACATTGAGTGCTGACGCGACAGTTTCCTCAATTCAATTTACTTGCTTTAAAATAAAAGTATTCGTTTATAGTTTGAAGTTGGTATGTTTTGAAGTCAGCGCATAAGTAAGTGTTAAGACAGTGGGCTTATCACGATTTTTAGTCTGGCTTTCGAACCGAGTTTGCTTCAAGCGATTTGTATGGAAATTCGAGCAGCGCCACCGCGTGCGGAATTGGAACTACAATATTTTAGATACTTTTTGTTAATTTTCGAACGTCTCGATCTTTCGTTCATTTGTTAGATTGCTGGTGCTCGTTAGTAAAAATTCATGATCCCGATTGCTAACGGATCCGTTTTACTTGTGACAGCTCGATTCGAAAGCCAGACTAAATTCGTGATAAGCCCACAGTTCTGTTGTCTTAGTACCGATATTGAATTGACCACCTAACTACGAAAACGCAGAGTCTATATATAGATGACACGTGAGCGTTTATAACAGTCAATTGGTACAATACACATATCAATACAAATAAAAAATCATTCTATATTCAAAATAAATGTAAAAGTAAATAGTTTTTTGTCCGTTAGAAATAAATCTAAGTTTCAACGCCTTTATTTGACAACGTGAAGATTTATAAGGTGCAAAATGTAGGGTTTGCCCTGCGTATAAATTATTATCGAAAACACGTGACTTAGGTGGCCTGTCGATAAAACAGATTGGGTTCAACCATATCAAATAAAAGCGGATTAGGTCTCCATACTAAACAAAAGAAGGAAAACTTTATAAACATTTTTATTGAAATATTATTATCTACCAGTATTTTAACTAAAAAAATTAACACATAAGGTCTTAAGAATTCAACTAATTAATTAAAAATTACTTAATAAGCAATAAATAGAGGTATTTAATAAACTATTTTTCTCTCTTCATAAAGCCAGGTTTAAACGTAAATAACATATCAAATATTTAGGGCTAGCTCCTTTTATCTCTAAACGTAAAGCTGGTGGAAAGATCCATAATTAGCGAGTCTCAGAGTAGAAACTAACTAACATGGTAGCTAATTCTGTTTAAATATGCAGATGGAGTCGTTTGAGATGCTTGAAACCATTCGTCTGTAATGGCTCTTTCAAAACACTAGGTTTATTTATACCTATTAGGCTTTATTTAGGTCAACGGATAATAACATTAACAATATTTTTTTAATGTAAATGGTGTACACACATGTGAACTTAATGCTATTAGTTAACCTTTATCAGTCAGTGTGTGGAGTTTAATGATAAGAAAAAAGAAATACATGCAATACGTATATACAACTTGAATAAACACAATACTTATAAAACAAAGTTAAAAATAATAATAAAATCTTATTGTTAACTTATTTTTGAGTTGGACCAATTCGAATTGAAAGACTGCTATTTTTGGATTATAATATAGAGGTAGTTTCCGAAATGTATAAGTTAAATGGTAGATTTATTTGTTAAGTTGGCAATTTCCAGGTATGAAGTTCTATTTGTTGAGGTGCAAAGGATAAAAAGTACATAGGAATGTCTTGGTAAAACTATAAAATACAATTTTTAATATTAGTATAGCAACCAGCTACAAGTTGAACTGTAGTAGTTAATACACGAAGCGGCTTTGTTTGTGCGTTTCATTTCAATATCTTTCGTTTCCCAGCAATAGTTTGCAAATAACAATAAGGCTACTTCGACAAGGACCCGCGGCTGCCAGGGAATGGCATTGCGCCAAAGAATCTCTTTATTGGACGAAGGAATTTGCTTTTAAAGAATTCAATAACACGCTTGATTCAGTTAAAAATATTTATATTGAAATATATTTCAATGTGTCTCAGTCGCAGATTTATGAATGAAAATAAAAATACATAAATACAAAATATGTAGATTCAGATACGACCGTTTTTGGCTTAAATTGTGGTGAAATAAAAATGCATAAAACGTGACTTTCTGATATTTGAAACAAATAGGTACTGTGACAACCATGTTTTCACATCAAATTTAATAATTAAATATTTTATTTAACATGGCTTACGGACCCCTATTTCATCGAGCTTTCAAGGGCAGGTTCTAATCTCTACAATACTTAGAACTATTAACATATTAATTTAAAAATATTAGAGCAATTCATGGAAGAGAGCCACTTGATTTGATATGCGAAGCGAAGTCGTTTGACAGGCGATAAATTTAAGTTAAAATTATTTGTAACCGTCGACTTTAGTTTTAAATTATTAGGCAAATTCATAGAAGGAGACCCAGCGATGTTAGTTGTAACCACTTGTGTTTGTGAAAAGAATATAAGGCTGCGTATACATTTAGCGAATTTAAATTTGGAATTTGTTTATATGAAACTTGGAAGATGATAAAAACATAATTCTATCTTCGCAATGTAGACTCGCATAAACGTCGAAGTTTAATTATATAATAATTATTATATTTAATTATGATAAATAATTATATCTATTTCTATAATATTTAAAATGTCACATTTAATAGTGTGTTACTATTTTAAACTATATTCGGAAGGGTTATATTATGGTCAAGTAATAAGCATTGATGCAAACAATTTTGTATTAAATTATATAATAACATTCTCTCCTATGTGAACACAGTCTAATGTTTATGATGGCGTTGGGTTCGGGCAGACAAAAAACTGCATTTGCGCGCGTGGGGATTTTTCGTGAGAGGACGAATAAGGATTCACTGGGACTCGGGCTCCGGTCTTTGAAGGAGAAACAACTTTCTCTCTCGTGATAATTAGTGTCGATAGTTATGCCAACTTGGGCCTCGGTCGCGGGAAGAGCAACAACGTCTAAATCGTAGGCCATTTGCTTGTCCCGTTCCGTATCAACCTAAACACGTGATTACAAAAGAGGCATAAGATGTGGAAGACAAAATGTGTGCAGAACATCTAATAGGAAAAGTTAGAAATTGCTAAAGTTTAATGGGATCTTTAGGTATTGTGACAGTTTACAGGCAGTAAACTTGTTAAAGTACTTTGCGTGCAATTACGAGGCCTACCCATTTATCAATCTGACCGAACTGATTTTATTATTGTCGTGCTTCTGAATTCGCACAATGACATTTGGAGTGTATACAAAATATTCCATACGTATGTAACGCGGACTCTAGGTGTAGGGAGGCAGTCGTTACAGTGAGAATATTTAGGTCACTTGATAACATGTAATGTTGGAAAAGATGGACGTAGGCATGAACTATTTCATACAGTTTCATATTTGTATTGTACGTATATATGTAGCCTAACCATTTCTTAAATAATTACTACTTTCATAAGCATAAACTTTGTTCCAGCTAAGTAGCGACGTTCCACAAAGGGTTTTCAATCTGAATCAAAGAAGAAGCAACTCTTATAACAAAAATAAACACAAATTCTCAAAGGCATTGCTCACTAACTTTAGGTAAAGGAACCGTCAAGAATAAAAGTTTATTACACTATCGCGACTTTCTCCTCTTCATTTATCTTCCTCGGAAACTTAACAGGAATTATGTAAAGTATTTAGAAGCAAAGTTGCGGAAATTAGGAACTTATTATCTTTTGTTTTAGTATCTTAGTAGTATACCGAGCTTTGGCACGCTTATTAAAGTTACCAGCAAATGTTTACCAAAACAGAATACTAATTATAAGGCTTTAGTTCATTATGTATGAGTTTATCTGTTGTTTTATATGATAAATTTTATTACTACATTTTCATATGTATGTATAAAAAAATAACACAATGAATCTTTATAAGTAATTTAATACAACTGGCATATGGAATTTAAAGGAAGATAATGCAGTCAGCGCTACCGTCATGTAAAACAGCAAAAACGTTTAACGACAGACTGTAACCATCACGGGACGTTCCACGTTCAGTTTGAAGACATGATATAAATTGCATTATTTCAGCAATGGTGGTATTTTTATCAGCGAACCTTCCTGCAGTGTATGTGAAAATATAAGAGCACAATTCTAAATGTTTATTGTTTTTTAAATGTGGTTTTGTTTTTACCAAATATTCTTCGAAAGTTGCAAACTTATGCATGAATATTTGTATTAGTATTTGAATGTGTGAATAAATAGTGGTGTTACGTTGTTTATACAATTAATAATAATGAAATATGGGAAAACATGTGAAATAAAACAAATTTCTAGATTAAATATGTTGATTTATTTGTGAGGTTTCATTTATTAACTTATTAATATGGAATAAAATATAATATATTTCATACATAATAAATGTGTAAACGTATAAATCACATATGGTACAAAAAGTGGTGGATTTTGTAGTGGGTTCAATAGTACAGCGAGCAAAAAGAAGTACCAAGAAAGATACTGCTGATTCAATTGGAGCTAAAGAGAATTGTAATACGAAAAATATATTCACTTTAAAAGTTGGGTCATTTCACGAATGGTCAAACTCAATAATGTTAAATGCGACCACGGTCTACGTTTTACCGAAATTGAGGTAAAATTGATACAATGAAAAAGCAATTTTGTGATATTAAGCGACTCAATTTCATTGCACAATAATATTTTTATTTTCAGCAAAAATAAACAATAATTTAAATAAGCGTAAAATGTGACAAAATTGAATTGCTTAAAATTTAGTAACAATATTTCCAGCTAAAAATTTTTGCATCAAAATATATTCTTTAAATACATACATACATATATTTGTAGTTCCTATAACAGTTAGTTAAATATATTTGTAAATACACGTAAATTGGTTAATTAAAATACCTTAAAGCGAAACAAAGTTTGAGTAGATTCAAATATTAGCATGCTTGTGGCATTGTCCCCGGGTGAATTGAGTAAGTGCACATTGTAAAGGCAAAACGGGAGCCCCGAGCTCCTTGTATTTGACCACAAGGTGACCGCAAGTGGGGCGCTTACTCTGCAATATATGGAAACCGTATACCTATGACTCTTGAACTGTAATTCGAAACCATGCATTTTGTAGTGTTGACCTATATATCAATTGTTCTAGTAATACTGACCAGAGTCGAATACAGTTAACGTTCAGCCTAATATAACGCGTACAATGTGTAATGTTTATGAAATGAAATGAAATAACTTTGTTGAAGTATTAACCTTGACCTTATAAAAATAAATTTAAAATCGTGAAGACATTTAACAAAAATAAAATTAAGCCTTTCCAAATCGGTGATTACAATTCTGAATACAATTTCAAAAACATCAAGAATAACTCTCCCGTCTTTTGAAGTTTAAGCATGCAGTTACATTGCAAATAAGCTTTTAACATATGTACTACTATTCAATTGGGGAATTCATGAGTGACATTTCGTAGGTTTAATTTAATTTGACATTATTTAGCATTTAAGGTTGACATTGCCATTATAGTAAATTTTAATTGTATTGAATTATTTGCATACCATATACAATATGTAAAATATGTGATACTACTACCATTACTAAGACCCATGTTACTAAACATATTTGAATTTGAATTATACCTATGTGTACTTAGTTTGCAAACTTTTACATTCACCAATGTATAAGTATATGTCAAATCTGCATTGTACTAATAAACTTTATAATTGCGCATTTGTTTTTATATGACCCCTGTGACGTTTCCTGAGAGACAGGGACCTGAAGGACATTTTAATCGCAGATTAATTTGTAATCTAAATATAGACCGTTACAATAATTAACGTTCCAATTAATTTCATGCTTGAATAATTATAGAATTGTAATACGACTATTTTTGTTGTTTCACTATTTTATAACTTTTATACTCATTTACTCAGATATTTCTGTGATAAAGTTTTCTTGCAAAATTTAAAAAAATAATAATGTAATATTGGATTTTTGTTAAATTAATTCCAGTAAAAAACGCTCGTGAAGAAATACTTTTTTTAGAATAACTTTAATTTATTGAAGTACTAGCTTTTACCGGCGGCTTCGCTCGCATTTAAGTCATTAAATAAGTATTAGAGATTATTTCAATAGAAATGAATCAATATGATTCGAAACAGCTGAAACTATAGTCAGTTGGAAACTACAATAAAAAAAATTTTTTAAAATAAAAAGTATCCTATATTCCAAAAATATGTCTACAAAGTTTCATGATGATCGGTTAAGTAATTGTTGCGTGTAAACGTAACAAACAAACTCACATTCACATTTATAATATTAGTAGGGATTAACTTGAAACAAATATATTCAGGTTAGTTAATAGTATAGCATATATTAAGGAAACCTCTGAATTACGCCAGGTGTGCATAAGTGTCAGCAAATGCAATTTGCAAACATCCTAGTTCAATGAGCAAGAGCGGTATCAACAACGATTATAGTCCAGGATACAACAACACTAATGTCTCAATAATTTGATATATGTTTTCCGAAACCTATTCTTCATTTTACTTCTCCAAATCGGCAATGTTTTTGAAACGAGAGTAACATCAGAACTTACATCTTAATGTTGAATTATAGCTAAGAAATGTCATCACAAAACTAGTTAAATTAAAAAAAAACAATTCCATTATAAATAAATTTTATATGTATAACTACAGATGCAACCACTAAACTAAAATCGATAGCAAAGTCGTTCCTTACAGAAACATCGACGCGGTTCAGGAAACCGCAAAGTACCGAATAAATTATGCTCTTCGACTTGCTACTATAAAACAGTGGAAAATATCTTGCAATATGTTTAAATAAAACTTATAATATCTACAATGCAATTGCATTACAATTAAAATATTTATAACGCCGTTCATCTGCTCGTAGCTTACATTACAAACTTATTTAACGTGACGTTTCTACTTTCTATATATGTACTCACATTATCCGAAATCCAATACAAACACTACTACTAAAATGTTAATCTCAAATCACATTATTTCATTGTAGAAAGTACAATTTCACATAACTAAAAGCGCAAACATTTACAGTAGCTATAAGTATTTAGATTTAAATTGTTATATGATCTTGGAATACTGCTCAGAATTCAGTTTGTAGGGCAAAGCAACGACCGAAGCGAACATATTCCGATTTACAATTGTATTGTGAACGTCGTGATGAAAGGAGCGAAACGCAGGAGAAGACGGAGTTTCAAAGTTCTAAGACTAAAATTAATTGCAGAAACACTGACACGTAAAATAAATCAAATCTTAAATGTAAATAAGATTTCTACACATTTTGCAGCAGTACCTACTCATATGTATACGTATAGGTATGTGTAAGTTCGAATATTAATGGGAATAGTATAAATTAAGTCTGTATCCCTACAAGTTACGAATTTCATAAAGTAACGTAGCGATTTTCAATACATTCTCAATAATAGATTAGTTAGGAAAAAAACGTCATAACGGAAATAGTTATAGACACTTTTAATTTTTTTATTTGAATTAAATATTGCTCTAAAATGTGAAATTGTAAAAATCTGTTTAACGTTGTGAGATGTCATCAGTGATGCGGTGTATAGTTGTATACAGAGAAGAAGTAATAATAACAAAACAAAAACGTATAATAAATATATATAAATCAAGAATTTTGTTATAAACTTTTGGACCTGCCATCTTCTTGTTGAAGTGGTATCGCCATCGTAGCGAACATCGATGCTGTTTATACAGTAAATGTTCAAGCTGGCATCACAACAACGAGTGTTTCGTTATTATCATAATCCGACATTTTGCTTCAGAATTATTCATCTGAAACTTTAGCTATGACATCTGCATTCGAACTGGATTAAGGTTGTTTAAATTCCCCTTTATTTTAAATTATAATTTATATCTTTCTATTTTAATCTTGGATTATAGGAAAAGCGCGTAGGTTAATGATAAACATAAATTATTAGGTAACGTAACTGCTCTTGTAGTGATGTCCGAGGTTATAGGAGTATATATTTAGACTAACTTAAAACCTTTATGCGGCTTACTGCCGTGTTTAATTTTAGTTTTCGCAAAGTTTTCGAAATGTTTAATTATTCAATATAATCCTGCTTGTAAGTCCTTATGGTGGTTTACTTTAAAATTATAAAATACTTAAATAGCATAATGTTTTGTTAATTAAACCATACTGTGGAAACGTCGCCGGTGTCCGTGAGTCAACGACACAAGGAAGATCCTTGGACGACATGTTTGTTCTGTAAATATTTTTGTTAGATATATTGTAGCAATAACAAACATATTGTAAATAACTAAATTAGTTAATAATATATTAATATAAAATTGTAATAAATAATAATAAAAAACGTACCACGTAAATTATAAAATATATAATGTCATTTATAATCAGTAAAAAATATATGATAGGGAGCAATTTGGGAAACGCCAAGACAGCTTTTCAGTTTTGCTGAATGCGCAAAAGCTATTTTGCATTTTTGTGGCATTCTTTCTTGTGGCTCTGTGCGGTTTGTGCATTTTACGGAATGACTTCGGCGTTGTAGCAGTGCTTTTCTACGTTGTATAAGTGAGCATGGTCACAAAGCGTTTTAGTGCGATTCTGTTTTAAAATAAATACAATGAAATTCACGATATATTTTACCAACAAAATATTTGAAAAAGTTATGTTATGTGTTATATTAGAAATTGTGAAGATACAAAGATTAGATCCTTCACCAGTACAAGAGTATGTACTTCGAAAGTCATTTATTTTGATTTATTTAATAATAAGACCAGATATATACCTACTAGGAGGAGAATTTTAATTTTTTTTGAAGATTTAGACAACAGTCTTATTAAAATTTCTGTACAAAGACGAAGATTTTATTCGCTTAATATTTTTGAAATAAAGAAATAACTCGTAATAAGAAGCTCGTAATAAGCAATATTTTTATATGAACCAATAAAGATTATTTATTATTTATATTTCAATTACTTACGACCTTTTATTTTCAAATTGGCATTAGGTTGTCAGGTCATCCTTTTTCCTTTGTACCAAATGAAAAATTACATCGACTACTTACATATTTGTGTGGGAATTTGTTTATACTTGTATTTCTTCGTAACGGCTCAAGTTTGGGCCATTAACAACACACTGGCTCATGTTTTACGAGATTTCTACCTCTTCCCTTATTGCTATTTCGTTTTTGTAAATGTTAGGATATGTTTCTTTGAGCTGTGTATTTATTAAATAAGCCTAATTTATTGCAGACCTTTTTAGCTATCCATTTTATTTCGTTTCAAGGTCCTATCTCAAATTCTAGCATTTCAAACATTCGTTTTTTTAGCAACAAAAACTCACGCGGGCTTGCTTGTACATTTAATTTACTATAATACCGTCCTTTTAAACTAGTCTTACTAAAAACACCCAATATATATTTTTCATTCAAATTAATTAATGACAATTGAATACATACCTACACATAAAATGCCATGTTGGGTATACCCAACCACCAACACAAATAGCATTACAAAATACACAAAACGAGTACCTACTTCTTTTCCTATTTATAATACGTAACTTCATCTTCATCGAAATATAATAAGGGAACCCTGTGTAATAAATAGCTAACCACTATGCCTGTCGTAGTAAAAGAAAATTGGTTAATTTTAAAAAATATTAATGGAAATGTATACATATAATTAATAATTAATATACATTAAATTTAATATTCCTAAATAGAAAACCATCCCAAAGGAAGCACTGCAAAATGCGACATAGACTTATCTCTAATAGCAGGAATTGGTAAAGCAACCTCTCTTATTACATCACACGAAACGTTTAAGTTATCAAAACCAACTGTCAGATGTTCAAAGCATCTGTATGTCTTTGATTTACAGCTGAAAATTATCATAGTAATGTTTCTATGGACTTTGATTATTTATACTGATAAATTCAAAAGGTTTTTGGCCTTTGATTTACGATAGTATTACGACACTTTATTATAAATAGATTATTTATTTATTTATTTTTTTATTTATTTATTTTTTCTGAATGAAAATTCAGTTTTTTTTTTGTTATTTATTTTATGTACAGGCTACGATTGACGAGTTTCTTGTGGTCCTTCTTCTCGTCATACGCCTTTCCGAAGCCATTATAGATTCTAACGATGAGCAAGCGCACGCCTTTAGTGCCTATGCTAATAAACGATTTTCATTTTCATTCATTAGTAATTTAGTTCCAAAACGTGCTATTACTTAACTCACAATTATATCTCTAGCGGGGTAGGCAGAAACTATTTCTAACGTTTTATTTAAAATTTAAACTAAAATCTGGGCTACGGATCTAAAAATATTTCAAACAATACGCAGGTTATGTTATAACAACAACAATCAACGTGTATTGTTACATATTTGCATTCATTCGTGCATATTTTTTCATACACGAACGTTCCCTTACTACGAGTGCTATAAAAACGACCTTTTGAAATGTTTTGGACGTGTACAGAGAACGAATGATTTATTACTAATGAATGTGCGGTTGATTATTATCTATAGAATTATTTTATTATAATACATTTATAAATATGTAGATAAGGATAGATCTTAGTATGATATAGTACAGAATCAATGATTATTTCATAATAAAAATGTGTAATTTTTGACACTATCAGTAAATTGATAATAATATTACATAAAAATTATCTGTTACTGACCTATTACAAATAATACTATACAGAGTTTAGTAAGCAGTATCATTGTGACAATGCCAGCCATTCCATCTTCCAGAATTTCTTTTGAAATTGCAATCTGACATGAGTTCAGATTTAAAATGAGCGCTTGGTTATTAATAGAATTATTTTATTATAATACATTTATAAATATGTAGATAAGGATAGATCTTAGTATGATATAGTACAGAATCAATGATTATTTCAAAAAATGTGTAATTTTTGACACTATCAGTAAATTGATAATAATATTACATAAAAATTATCTGTTACTGACCTATTACAAATAATACTATACAGAGTTTAGTAAGCAGTATCATTGTGATAATGCCACACCCATTCCATCTTCCAGAATTTCTTTTAAAATTGCAATCTGACATGAGTTATTATTATTATGTAAGCGACTTTATTGTCATTAGAATATTTATTAAGTTTAAAAATATTTGAGGTTATTTTAAGTAACAAAATACCTTTCTTTTACTAACTCGATTGATGTAAAGAGTGCTTTAAGACAATATCAAGGTTCCAAGGGTTGATCCAGTGGCTAAGCGTCTGACAACTTGATGGATTGTATTACGGAGCTTTCTACGAATGCAGATCGCTATCTCTAAAAGAAAGAAACTGCTAAACTTTGAATTTTATTGCGTGCTGTTTCTTTATATATAAATCATTTGATTTGAATAAATTAAATATGAAAAATACCACTCAAGATAACATTTTTACTGGATATAATTAGCTATATTTCTTTTGTTTTGTTTTACGCATATTAACGATGAAACCAAGGTAATTTTTTAATAATAATATATTTAATTCAATTCTTTTCCATGCTGTACCAAAATCCAACACATAAATTAATTTGACCAGTTGAATCCATAAGATTGTGTTCTATGGATGTACCTACCTACTTACCACAACGAGTAAACAACATTGTACATTTTCTATGGTCAACCTAAAGTGTTATTACCCCAGTTTGCTTACTGTCTTGGAGTAATACTACAGTTTTCGGTATTAGATTGGAAGTAACAACGTGAGGAATCATCATTGTTAATCATCAAATCGACATACCGGATGGATTAATAAGACAAGAAAAACAATGCAGCTCAATTTGTTTTTGTTTTTATTTATTTTTTTAAAAAGAACCTTCTATTACATGTTACAAATGAATAATTTATCTGAACAATTTAACAATGAGAAGAAACTCGAGTCATCTGTCTGTAACGGAATTCAATCAATGTTTCAACCTCGTTCGGATCCCAACAAGTGAAGAGTAAATATTTGCTCTAATCAGTCACAAAAAGTTGTCTGTAACTCTCACTGCTACGTGCCCGAAACAATACCATTCGTTTATTATTATACTTGTTTTGTTGTTTATCTTTTACGGCAAGATACTCATTATGAATTTTAATGTATATTTACCGTATTTTAAACTTAATATGAACTACAATAACCCTATTTTAATATTTAATGAAGTTATTTTGAGTCTCTAACCGCTCCATGTTTACACAATTCATATCTATAATGCACTCTATTTAATCGTACTATTGTATATATTTATTATAACAAACTCAATATAGTGCGAAGACCACTGTTATTCTTTTAAAAGTGACTAAAGTGCGTCCACAAAAGTATAACTGCAGCCAATAGTTGCTTTCGCTATGGCAAAATGAGAAGGCGCATGTACACTTTAAATTGACAGAACACATTCCTCTCGTTACACTCTGTTACTTCCAATTGGTGTTGCACGTGTAAGTGGTGCTAATATTTAAAATTTATAATATAACGAAAGTATCATTCTACATCATTATTACATTTCCATCTCCTTGTTAAACAAAGCTCTGCTATCAAATTTCCCCTTGCATATGACACCGCGCAAACTAGTATGTTGAATGTAGCAAGTTTGCAAGAGTTCGTGCCAATCATTATGACTATATTTGCTATGACAAAGTATAGTTTCTGTGTCTATTACTTGTGCTCTAAGATTTGTTTGACGGATGTTTAATACTAGGTGTTTGGCTCCAGATTTGCACAGAGTATGTGAACCTACAAACGCTTACATTCTCCTTTCTTATAGGGATAAGGACAAAATTTTAAATGTTTATTGTGAAATAATTTAAATATGTTAATATATTTTAGCTAATTCGAAACATAACTCGGTGAAAACATTCGAACCGTCAAGAGCGGAGTAAAGAGATGACAGAATATATCATAGCAAATGAGAAAAGTTTGATTGGAGTAAAGCTTCAGAAATTCATTAGCGCACGCAGGCGAGCGGTAAAACGAAATTACCTCGACACGGCAACGAGTACCGTTAATAAAAACTTTGAGAACCTGCGCCCGTCTTGGATCTCAGCCAGTCGAGTTTGTATCCCACACTATTGGCAGCATTAATTTTCAAAACCAGAGAGTACGTTGTTACGTACATGTATAAATGTGTATGTGCGCGGAATCGGGACCGAACTTACCTGAAACAACTTCACAAAACCAAAAGATATGTTCCTTAATTAATGAGACGCGTAATTATAAAATATTTCCATCTAAACTCCGAACAACATGGTGCCAGATTAATATAAATTATTTTGTTGAAATACATTATTCTGAGGTGAATGTAACTTCCGACACGAGACAGAGCGGGGAGTTAGTTTACTCACGAACAGTTGCTTCGGGGTGTAGATTCCGTCGACAAAACTCGTAGCGTAGTGTTTCAGTTCCGTAACAAAATTCTAGAACATGAAGCCGTCGTTGAGGCTCAAGTTTCGCGTAATAACATTACAGTAATGACGTCATTATAGCTGTACCGGAGCCCGCAGTTGCAGCGGTGCAATGAAAAGGCCGCAATGCAATTAAATTTAATGTGATACTCCATTTTCGCCTCGCTACATTTAGACTTTTAAGGTATCAAGTAGTTAACACTGCATTTTTTGTCCCTTCATTTTTCATACTCTGGTTTTCCCTGCATAATTTTTAGTATTTTACGAGATATTACCATTGAAGAATTTTAAAAATAATTGAGTTTCACTTGCATTAATAATTTCAAAGAATAAATGTTCGCTTTCGTTTTCCCTCCAAAATTTCGTTTCAATTCCGTTTGCCTTTAGCAATTATATCTATAATAATGAATCGGACCAAGTTTGATATTTTACTTAGATAACCAAAAATAAACAAAAGAACAATTAAAATAATATTTAAACTTTCAATCTCAGTTAAATATAACATAAAACGACTATATCTAAATCTACAATCGAAAAGCTATTTGATACAACTTGGAAATATTTCCTATTGCGACATTTGACGCGGAAAAGTAAAACCACTCACCGAAGGCAATTTCCCCCTTTTCAAGTTAAATGTCGTCGAAGCAAATGGTCGTATAAATTGGCTCTGGCAGTTCATATAATAAAAGGGATCGTGTTGACTGTGAAGGTCTACTTAATAGTTGTACCTGAGGAAAATATTAAAAAATACAACGCATAGCCACTATTGACTGGTCGTTGATGAAATTGGCGACTTGAATTTAATAATAAATCACATACAATGCTTTGCTGCATAACTGGAATTCCTATAGGTAAACATAGGACAAATAGGGACTAGGCAGCTTTACCGCGTGTACCAGATGTATTTATTATGAGCAGGAATAAGGAGAAAAAATAGTTGTGGAAGAAAGAACATCTTTATTTAGCCATAGGACAACTTATAAAGTGATAATATTAAATTACGTTAAAAAACACTTAAAAGACCAAGCTAATCTCTTCGTTCCGATCATATCATGAATCGCAAATATATTTGTTAGTCTAAAGGAAACATACTAAATATATAAAGTGTCAACGAGTATCTGTAGATAGTAGTTCTCAGTTATTTTCCTGGGCTTGGGATTTATTTATAACAATGGCTAATTTCTCAACGTTAGTATTACAATGTATAAACATTTTCCAGCTGGAATATTTATCTAAAATTTGGCTTATTATCGCGTTTATTTTGATTTTTGAATAGTTTTATCGACTATTTCAATGCAACCATTGTGATCTTTCGTGCTTTAAGCTATTTAAATCATGTCCATCAAACCTCGCATTATTATAACTGGCTAATAGTATTGTTTAATGATTTTAAAATAGGTATTATTTTTATTAACATCGTAAAAGATTCGTATTTTTTCAAAAACTCATAAACAAAAGAAAGTCAATGTACATTTTCATCTCATACCAAATGATTTTACTAATTCGTTCTAACACTGCCCTTTGAAATTTATTATGACAAAAATTGTCTAAGATTTTTTTAACAGGAAGCCTTAAAATGAAAAGAAACATCTGTCGGTAGGTATAACTGCTTTCTTTCTTTTGTTCAGTGCTGACACAGCCAATTTATATAGGCTACACGAGTTTAGGCCTATCATTTACCACATAATTCTTACATCAAGTAATCAAGATTTACTATTCGTTTCTAAAACATAACCTGTACATTTTATCAAACATATTAATTTGTCATCTATATCTAATGAAATGAAACCGGGATGTAATGGAAATAGGGTGTGATTTAACAGGTTAATGCAGGCCTGCGACAAAAATAAAATCTGACAATAGACCCGCTTAGAAAATAATACGGGATATAATTTATGAAGGGTATATAAACGTTTTTTACCTTTTATTTTATTTCAGGAATTGTGACCATAGAAATTTTATAGAATTTTGTAAATAATAGAAAATATATATTAGATCAGCTAATCTAATACTAGGGATACACTACACACCACGTTACTTTCATGACAAGGTATCACGTGTCAAAACGCTTTTGATATACCTATTTATTATGTGATGTTCCTATATCTTGTTATTGTAGTCGAATTTTGAGCTCAGTTCTTATTCATAAACATTTCCAGATAGTTTAATTTTGACTGAAAAATTATTCTTATGATTGAGTTTATTGTCGCATTAATTTTTGAATAATTTTTTTACGCGCAACGTTTCACACGTTTTGTAGCCATCGTGATTGCAGCGAAAGCGATGAATGACATAAGGCGATACTGAGTCATTATTTATCAAAATTTTTGTTATTAAGTCATTACATTATCATTTTAAAATAAAATAAGTAATTCATAAAATCTTTAAATTAACATGCTCGCAAATAATCTCAAACATTTTCAAATTATTTTAACGTATTAAGAAATTTCAATTTAAATTTCAATTAGATAAATAATGTACAGAGCAACATTACAGAAATAGCTTCTGTGAAAATTTACTTCTGTTACATTAAATCTCTTATAAGATTTAATTTCCAAAGAAGAACATTCAGGTACGAAACACTGTGAAGCTTTACATTCAAATTCCTTCACAAAACAAATAACTGCAAGTGAATTCCCAATCCTGGTTTCGTCGCTGCTTCGACAAACTTTTAAGCGTCGTATCATAAATTATAGAAATGTTACTGTTGGGATTCGTGTTCAGGAAAATTTGGGACATTTTACCATATATTCAAATTATACAATTGCTTTTTTCGATAGTTACCTGTATCGTATTTTGTTCAAAGTTTTTATCATAAGGGTAAATTAATTTATGAGAAAATGCTTAACGCATTCAAAAAACAGTATACATACAATCACAGAATAACTGAAATAATAGTAGTTATTAATTGCTATTATGGAATATATTGTAAAGATATCGTAAAAGCTAGCATACTATTTTAGTAAACCTCAAAGTCCTGAAAGAAGTTTAACAAACAATGAACGCTGACTCATTGCCAGAAGTTAAACAAAGCAAGAGTCTCCCCACCACAATCTCACTGTCGTGAAACCCGCTCTCTGCTATTCACTTGCAAATGTAACTGAAAACAATTGCATTTAGCCAAACATTTACATAAAAATCTTTCAAAATTATAATACGTGATCTATTTAAATTGCGGTTAACTATTGATTAATATATTATCTTATTATAAATTTAGGTTAGTGATAGTAGTATAATAGATTTGTCTACAAACAATGGTAATCAGATTATTTGTAAGTTGGATGTACCTACTTATTATAAAGCGAGTAAAGGGAACAAATTAAACAGATAAAAAAACTTCTAACTGCTGTACTTTATTTAGATCATACATACTTGTTACAATAAAAGAAAAAAGTAATAACAATTTTCCTCTTTTGAGACCTATTAAAACTCTTTAAACTTCTATACAAAATACGCAGAGTAACTTCTTTCCAATTTTTTTTGTCAAATAATTATATACGAGGTCGAAAGTACGTTCTATTGTTTTGGAGACTTGAAACAAAATTTCGGAAGAAGCTGTTATCCTAATTGGAAAAGTTCATCGGACGTTTAAATTTGAAAATCGTTGCTTGAAAGTCTTGAAGGACTATAAGGAAATGTGACTTCGATGTTGTTATTTATTGCAAATACATCATAAATGTTTATTTGTTTATTTTTGTTTCCTTGAGAAGTTTTCTTTTTAATTAGTATTTAAAATGTAGTCTCACTGATTTTTTTTAAGTAACGGTAATATATAGTTTCAATAGTTTATTACCCTTTATAACATTTATAGCCTTTTAAAGACTGAGTTGTAATGTTTTGTGGAAAAATTATTAGTTACTAGATGGAGTGGGTGGTAGATAAAAGATGAATCCTTGAGGTAGCCCGGTGTAAGTGTTAGCCAATATAAGTTTGTACTTTGGACCCAACTTATAATTTAAGAATTAATAATGAATGTGCTGACATTAATTATTCGAAAATATCAAAAGGCAGAATTTTTAGCAACAATAGTCAAAGCGTGACAATTATTCAGAGAAGCGTGAAATTTTTATCGATGGTAATTACGGCAACTGTTCAAGCCTTAAAATTGACTTATTTTTCTCACAAATATCAATGTTGGAGCAATTGTCATGGGAAAATTAAGTTCAATGTCATTAATACAACGTTTATTTTTATACTCTATGCGTTTTAAATATTGGCCATGTTCATCTTCAACTAATTTTAATTTAGTTTAATTGAAGGTCATTTTTATTATTATATTTAACAAACCCTTGTTAGTGATCGCACGTTAAAAGACTACTTGATATAACTATTGATATTTCCAAATAGTTTAATAATATTTACGGTTTTTACATTGAATAGTACGTACCCAGACGAGGCAGTATTTATTTATGCAACAATATTAAGTGTTTCTAAATAATCAAATATTGTATATAAATATATGCATTGAATCTTTGTGACGTAACACCTTCGATTTCTAATATATTTAGAAATAATACTTCCAATATACACATATAGTATA
>JAPWLS010002429.1:0-12147 GCA_028551675.1 Tineola bisselliella | reverse complement strand
TAAAATTACTATTCCGTTGCATTGAATTATATAATACATAATAGAAAAGATGTACTATTAATAATAATAATAATAATAATAATAACTCTTTATTGCACACATTATAGAGAAAAAATAAAAAAAATAAAATAAAAAAACAATAGGCGGCCTTATCACTGAGTAGTGATCTCTACGTAATAATACTAAATGATATTTTATGAAGAACATAGATAAAAATTAAAAGTAAACATTTATTTACTGTCTCTTCTATTTGCTATCACAAATTATTAGGTCAAATATATAGAAACAAGGAAGAATAAAAATAATATAGGACTATTGTAGCCTATTGTATTTATATGTATTTTAATTACAAAATAAATGTATTCCCAATTGTAAAAATAGCAAAAAAATATAGAATACATTTAGTAATAAGTATAAAAAAAATTCTAAAAATGTAATATAGTTTATTATATTTAAAAAAAATAATACAAAACCTACCAATCACACCAATAATGATTTTTCTTAATTCTACAATAACCAATGAAATAACTTAATCGCTACTTTCATATGCCTAGAATTGTTAAAAGATTGTATTATTTCATACAAATATTATTATACATATTGTAATAAAGTTATAAGGTAGATTTTTTTGTTGGTTCACACGCTACGAGCCAAGGACAGTATAGAAGAGGAGAAGGAACGAAATTTATAATAGAAGTTAAATTTCTAAATATATATACACAAAATGACTAATGCATTATTAACTTTTTCCTTTAATATTGAACACTCATATATACAATTTGTTCAGGCCCATTACACTGAACGTAATAATTTTATGTTTGTTAGCATAGCTATATTATTTTGAGCGTAACATATAAATAAAATAAACAGGTTTTCCGCGCGAAAATAGATAGTACGTGTAGTCTTGGAAGGAGGCGACTTAAGACCTTTTTAAACAAGCTTAGACACCTATTCATAAAGAATCAGTGTAGAGCAGTCGACGCGAAAGTGCTCTATAGCCTCTGTCTACTCCTGTAAAGGTATTGGAGTTCCGTCTGATTGCCGCATTGTTGTAGCGTAGTACATAAGTAAAGTATTCACGTGATCATTTGATATGTTTTGTCTATTATATTTAACTTAATCTTCTATTGTCACTAAATTAAAATACAATGAAACTATAAATAATAATTTGTCTTTAAAAACAAGTCATTATTTTCTTTCAAAATTAACTCACATTAAACTAGACACTGTCAAGTAAAGACGCATGGATTACACGAACGAACTTTGAAAACCACTATGGTTGTTATAATGTAGATACTGTTATATGTAGTTTATAATTATTTAAGTAAGTTTGAGAAACGCCGAGTTAGAATAATTTCGTAGTTTAACCCCTTTTCTGTCAAAATAATTAATATTGTTATAAATTTTTTGCGTCGGATTGAATCAATTTTATAAAACGCTATAGAAAATTGTGCATATAAAGCATTTTAAATTATCGTATATATACACACATATATTGTATAGTATATTATGTCAAGACGTGTTTCAGAAGTATATATTATGCGTATTAAGTTAGACCAATAATAACAAATGCAAAAACAAAAAACAAAAATTAACGAAACATAGTCAAACTTTCAAAAGTACTTAGTAACAGAGAAAACTATCCATCAACAGGATGGGCGGCGGAGACCAGAAGCCTTGGAATTTCAACAGTGTAATAAATATTCGAGAAAACGACATGTTTAAACAGAAACTGCGACTCGCTGGACGAGACGGAAATAAACAGCTACTCTCGCAAACGGAAAGGTTTCTATTGTTACTTGGAATTTTGCTCTTCTATTTTTGCATATTTTGCCAACTTCACAGCAGACCGTTTTAAAGATTTTTTGCATTCGATTAAAATTTAAAACTGTCATTAACTGTATTAAAAATTTTATTACAAAGTCGAGATTCGTTACTATTTTATGATAGTCTTAAATTTGACATGTAAATACATACATAGTGAATATGTATGTATAAATAATTTAGATTCTTTGCGGTTTACTATCGTATTCACTTTTTGTTATCATAATCCGACGTTTCAATTGTAAGATAATACTACATATTAGTCATAAATTTTTTGTACACATCACCCATGTTCCAACTAATTTGGGAACGATTTGTTATATGATACTTTTTGAATGAAAATAAACCACTTTTGAATGATAAGATTATAAATTTCCATGTTATTACTTTTATAACAAGTTAATATTTGAATTTAATTGCTAAAATATCAATAATACATTGCTACAAATCTAAGTCTAGGACACAGGTCAAAACATTTGGGTCAAACAATGACTATATTACAATACAACTAAATGTCTTGGTTGAAACGGCACAGCAATCAATGTAAGTTTAGTATCTAAAAATACGTTCCAAGTCCAAACAGTAATTGTGTATTCACACAAACATCTCGTAATATGTCTATATAAATGTTATCTTTATTCCGAAAACAAAAAAAAAAACAAAATAAATAATTTGAAAATTATAATCAACATCGTATCGTTATTAATCTTTGCTTACTTTTAGACCGATGACACAAGGACATAATTGTACATAATAATAACTAACTTATGTTTATAAATTACATTTCATACATTTACATTATTTATTACATATTCGTAATGCACAAAGAGCATATTGTGCATTAAAATTACGCCTTACTCATGGACTAATAATAAATAAAACTACATAGGTGTAATTCACTGTAAACATTAGCTTACTAATCGTTCATTAGTTTTTTACAACTGATTTCAAATAATAATAAAAAACACAATAATGCTCACGATGCTTAATTCGTGACTTCGCAAATGGCTGACGTTCCGCATTTTATTAAAAAAAACGCATCACGCTTACGTTCCGCCTTATGTTTTATTTTATTAATTAACTCCAGTATTAATTTTATTTAATATTGCATAATTCATTATAACGATTCTCTTACATTATTATGACGCTTTTTTAAAAATTATTTTCTTGATCTTTGATAATTTAAAGACTATAGGAATAAGTACGCCTTGAAACGTGTACACTCGTCATATCAAGTCAGGATAGTATAGGCCAGCGGTTCTCAAACTTTTTTGGCGAAGGAAAAAGCCTTAATATAATTATAAAAAACTGATTTATATGTATTTATGAATAATCATATTGCAATGTAATATTACATAACATTTAGTTGGAATATTTAGATGTAACCTTATAATCTCCCTTTGGTAGGTATTTTTTGCAGTATTTTAGCCCTAGGGTTCCGCGGAACTCCACTTTGAGAATGGCTGGTATAGGCAATGGTTGCTTCCAGACTTATTTCCGTAGTTCCTTCCAATCTCATTAATTACTATTCCTACACTAAAATAATGTGGTCGGGATTCCCTATCACCCCCCCACCGTCGATTATCCGATCGAATTCGGTAACTTTTACTACGCTAATGGTCTTTACTATGCCGATTTACCATAAGTATAGAAAATATATAATATTTAAAGAAAAAATAAAATAATCTGAACTTACATTTTCACATATTTACTAAGAAGCAAAACTTAATATTAATTTTCTCTAGAATGTCTACCCGCCCTAATATGATAAACGTGAGTATACACATTTAAAAGTATTATAAATACTAATAAACGTCAAAATAGACGCGTAAATAGTTTAGAATTATAACTAAATCGCGTGTCTGCGTTCAATTCTAAACAGTAGTGCACGTTTGACCAAATATATTAGAAAAAAAGTATCGATTACGGAAAAGTGACGCTTCTGGAACATACCGGATATATGTGTATTCGTAAATCAATTAATAGGTATTTTAAAGTATTTCCCGTTTGAAATTAAATCTAATTTAACATTAACCAGAAATAGCGGTCGTGATTAAGATGTTTCCCCGAGGTCTTTTTACCCACTTGTTATATACATAAAATGTAAAAGAAAATATGAATCTAATTTATTTCATATGAAAAGGTCAACCGTCTGTAACAAAACCTAAGTCTAACATTTGACTAAAGCTGACCTTTTTACAAAGGACGGTCTAAATCGATACCTAACTTACCTAACTTGGACGGCTTTATTATGAGTGTCAAAAAAAACACGACCGTTAAATATTTGTTCTTATGTTTCGATTCGTGTTATTTTCCGTGAATGTGTAATAATAAAAAAAAACCTGACTTTTACATATTGTTTTGATAATTAGAATATTTAATTTACAAGAGACTAGTTTTAAAATGATTATTTTTAGTTAATTTACGCGGGAACTCATAAAAGCATTATGACAGTTCTATTTTTAAATTACGAAGTTTGTGAAGAAATTAATTTGAGTTTCTTTTTTTCTGTTAGTGAGACATTTTCAAATCAAACTTTATTTGTGAACAAAATATGTACTCATTTTTAGTAATTAATTATATCGAAACGATGTTATTTTTATTATATACTCTGGCGATATTCATGAAATAATTTACATTGAACACATTTCTTGTGTGATTGGTAAAACTGTTAACACAGTCAGAAGTACCTATATAGGTATATAATAGTATGACAATGCCCCTATACAGCAGCTATTCTTCTACATCATAGTTGATTTATAATACATTATGACATTAGTATATGTGTAAGTGGACAATGTCAGCATACAGCAGCTAAATCAAATTGATAATTATTAAATTAATAAGTTTATTTCATCTATATTGAATCTGAGAGAGGCGAAAGAATATTAATTATTACCTTTCCCGTTCGTATAAGAAATAAAAATATAAATAGCTAAGATGTATTTTACAATTTACGCGTAACTAAACAGGAATTAAATCCTGAAGAAAAAAGCCGTGTGACTCAAGAATCGGCGTAGAAAGGAGCCGGGTCTCATGTCGCTCATGCTGACGTTTTCTATTATAGAAACCAATTTCAGTATTTCACATAGGTACACCGGCATTAGACACCGGCCTCGTTTTATTATATTTCCTTTATTACAATGTGTTTGCTAGTTTTTTTCTTGTTATGAGGAAAAATAAGTTTTTTGACTGTTGAAGACATGCGTAAGTTAACTCTGAGTATTTCATTAAATATAAAAAAAAATAACGAATTTATTTTTATTTTACTTACTACACATTTTAACTTAATAAAAACAAAACTGACAAAGAAACTAGAATTAATGAAACTCAGACCCAACACCAAACATTTACATTTCTTGCACCAATATATAAATATTAATTTCAATTGAATATAATTCACAAGGAAACGAAAACTGAAATGTTTAAGCAAATGCTTTATCGATTCCTTTTATGTTAGTTGCGTGGCTCTAATTGGCATATTGATCGTGTGGACTACTAAAACTGCGATTCACGACTTTGTGGACATTGTGGTAGTGTTAAAGCAATTCAATTACTCATAAAATGTTATAGCACAAATAAAAATTATTTATTTCATGAATAAAACAATTGTAAGTACAAATTTTTAACCAGGTAGTCATTAGGATCAATATTGTAAGATATTTGCATGCTATTTTCAAGTAAATGCTTATACAAAATATCGCTAAATCATATTTCCTATATGTAATAAACCATAATACAAGTATTCAAGTATTTTTTTTTAAAAAGGAATATTGAATTCTTTTAATAGACCTTAAAACATTTCACCAAAATTAAATACACTTATTTGGTGGAGAAACATCAAAAGAAATTATACGAGAGCGAAATTGTATTATTAACAAGAATAAATATATAATTTGTTCGGGCAAAAGATGAAATGGATTAAATACAAATCCATAAATCCAATTTAAAGTTTCACCCCTCGGTACATGAACATTCTTCCGCAAAGTTTCTATTAATTTTGTTCTCAAAGAAGTTGTCGATACGCCAATAATCCGTCGGATCGAGTTCGCGCTGAATTAGCGCATGAATTCGAATTAAAGAAGTGAAGACCGAACTTTGCAGCTGGACTCTTTCTGTTTGTAAAACGAACACCACACAATTGTTTGTAAATTAGGACATTCCCAAAAACAAAACAAAAAACAATATGGACGTGTTCTTGTCCCAATATCTATAGTACAGGATATCCTAGTTTACGGTCAAAGAATTGTTTGTGTATTACTGTTACATATTATTATTATTATATTCCAAAAGTATTCCATTCAAAGAATTATTTTTAACCATGTATTGAGATTCTATGCGGAATAGAATTAGCAGCACATGAAGTTTCAATTTTAAAAGAAATATATGTCAAAAAATTCTTTATCCCAAATTTAGAACACAAATTATGGTAACACTATTCCTTGAACACAACTTTTATCTGACTTTTGTGTAAATGACAATGGTAATATTGACATCTCCACGTAACCGTTATGAAGGATACATTTCAATAATTACAACTATGTTTTTTTAAATAAAAAGTGTTTCTTCGAGTACATCAGAGCGTTCTAAATTATAACCACAATAATTCTTAAGAACACTTTAACACCTTAATAAATGTTTCATAGTAACTGTTTTAATAGCAAAACCGTTGAGTAAAAAACTAAAACTAACCACCTTTCATATTAATAAACAAACATAATTATTAAAATAATAAAATTCAAGTTAATGTTTATGTAATATATAAGACTATCCTCTACACATAATTAAAATATATAACACCAAATATAACAATAGGATCACCATCACATGAAATATAAGGCAAATAAGAGTCTAACGAAAGCTATTGCCTGAAAGCTCCTGGATCATAACCTAGCTTAATATCAAAAGGAGTGCGGCAACTATTGTATATAAAAAAACTAGCTACGGCATAGTATGCGATTATGTTAAGATTCCAGTTCGAAACCAATAATCTTGTATAGCCAGACCGTTTCACGACAAACGCAGTCAAAAGTCAAAAACACACCAATTTGGCTACGAGGCATCAACTTTTTATTATATTATTTGATAATAAAGCTTTTTTTTTATTAGTCTAGATATAATTTTAACAAGAAAAGATAGAGAGAGAGAAAGAAAAAATAGAAAATTACTCATTTCCGTTTCCTGCAAATACCTTTTATTCTCAGCAAATACATTTCATGCAAAATATGTTAATCCAATTACCTGGAAAAATAGAAAAAGAAATAAACCACTTACCATAAAATATAAGTGGCAATTCAAAAACAAAGCGATGCTAATTATTTTTAATTAAAATTTATATTCAACAATAAATGCTTGCTGCTTTTAACACCTTTCTATTATTGTATTAAATTGCGCAATTATTTTTACAAGAGCTTTATACGTATTATGTGTAGCCTATATTATACAACATTGATTCCCATTGCAATTACAAAAACCAAATCAGGTAAGTGGAAAAAGATAAAGGAACATTCTTTAGACGATTTCAAAGATCAATGTCTCGGTTTCCACTCAAACTAGCGTTAAGGGTTACTTCCCCTGAGGGGTTTGTGGAATTCAAATGGCGCGGCGACAGTCTACTTTATGTCTACGAATTCTAAAGGGACCACAGAGCAGACTAGCTTTGTAACTTTTACAATGTTAAAACAGAAATACAATGAAAAATATTTAAAACATTTATACCTACATATACAGGTTAGTAGCAGACTTACTACGTACACGTCTAAATAACAGGTACTACTGGACCAATTAACGCTGCAGCACATTAGAAATAATCATCTGAGCTGTCAGTAGTATAAGAAACATTTTTAATAAGCAATAAGCAAACGTAATTACGTAGTAAGAGATCCAATTTTTCATCTATGTTAAAGCGAAGTAAAGCACAAGCAAAAATAAAAGGTGAAACAGCTAACCATTTGCATATAGTACATTAAAACATATATTATTGTAGTACCACGACACATTAAGGGGTCAAAGGTAATGCACTCATGTATTAGGGGTAAATTAGTTGGATGTAATTAAGCCTGATTACTAATTACTTGATTTTAAATCAGACCTAATCCCCCCTCTTGACATTAAAACCGCAAATAAACCGAAAGCAAACAAACAAATGAAGGGAGAGGAAGTAATACTAGAACGATATCACAAGCGCCAATCAATTTATTAGTTTAAAATGAAACAGATTGATAAATGACAGTTGGTAGCAGTTTAGAATATCCTGGGGGACAGTTTAATTCCGATACGGTCACGTTAATAACCAGAATTCGATGTGGAGGGACTGTTATTGATTACACTTGACAATTAAGAGGTGATCGTTTCGAGAGGCTTTTAAATTTTACAACTGAAGTGTACAGCGCATGCGGACTCGTTTGTTTTATGTTAAATATGGAATTTATGTTTATGGGAAATTACTCCAAAATAAATATTTAAAATAATAGAATCAGGGAAAACAGTGAGTAATGGATAAGCTCACGTTGACACACCTTCTCAGCAATAAATAAAAGATTTTATACGGCTTACGAGACTTCTATGTTAATTGCAAAACTATTCCAATATTAGATTACAAAATAATACGCATATAATATCACGGATACAAATTAAATATTTTGGATATAACTATCGGTGCATAAAAAATCATAGAAATCAGTTGTTTAACAGGTATCAAGGAACAACCAATTGTATGCATTACATCATTAAAATTAATGACATTAAAACTTAGGTAATAAAGAAGTCTCCGCGAATAAAGTCAATTCTTGTCGATAGATCGACTAAAGCATCAGATGTTTATAAATAGAATACATAGTATAAACATTTTTAAAATAGGAATTAGTAAAAATATATATTAAATTCGACTGCAATCTCTCATTTAAATATACGATGAGCTTCGCGCAGACTTCAAAAGATTTAATTTCAGTTTTAAACTAAATGCTCGCCGCGCCACTTGACGTTTAAAGTTATTTCACACCAATGTCATTGGCAATTTCGAATGTTTTTTTTTGTTTGCAGTAGTCAGATAGACAGATGTTTATTGTAGGATTGATAAGACGAATATATATCGTTCAAATTGACAGGATTTCACGTTATATACAAACTCTTTGTTGTTTGATAATATTTAATGAATTCTTGCTTCTCTATTAAAGTGTAAAGGAGGGTTGTTTGTTGTCCTAATAAATTAAAACACAGGATGCAAATGCGTGAACGTCGCATGACGTCACGAATTCATAGTGTGAATAAAGCTTAGGTTCAAAAGTAAGCGGTGACACTAGAAGTTCCAAACTAAAACTTAGCGAAAACATTCAGCCAACTTATGAGCTTTTTGTTTTGATTCTAAAGTACCCGTATTTTCATTTTTGCATAAACTATCATATGTAACTCCGATCTGAACCCCAAAAGTAAATCAGTTATCGACTTACTGGAATCTATTTGGACTAGAAATATAAAATGTAATAATTATTTTTTGGAATCTAAACATTGTAGATAGGGTAATGACAGAAGATGAAGACGACAGAAGGCAGTGCAATCTGGTAAGTTTGACTAACAGATGTCAAATAAAGAAGAAATTAAAAACAAAAGAGAACTAAAAATTTTAAGGAATGACAAAAGAAGAAGATGGAGAAATCTTCAAGGCGTATTTAATTGTACATTAGAAAAATAGAAGTCTCATTGGCCTAAGTGTCGTGTATTGTGGACCAATTATTGAAAAACACTTTGATAACGATTGTCATGAGAACTATATTCTAAAAAATATGAATTTCATTATAAGTTCAATGTTCACTTCCTCTTAAACGTTTTAAATTTATATTTATTACAAAATCCAGCAAATGTAGCTTGAATTTTGTTTTTATTATACTGTTTTTACTTGAAAATGAAGTCAAATATTTATAATCTACCAGGTTGACAAGACGGACTACTGAAATGAAATGAAAATCGTTTATTGCATAGCTACTAAAGGCGTGCGCTTGCTCATCGTCAGACTCTATTAATGGCCAGCTGCATACAGTGCTTTGAGATACGAGCAAGGTTACGGAACGAATTAAACTCGTATGTCGAGGTGCCACTGTATATATATGTTTTTTTCTCTTGGCGGCACTTATCAGAGTATGTTGTAATAAAGAGCAAATAGAACATTTAAAAGACTTGATTAATATATTTTTTTAAATTACCAATTTAGTTCTTATCATGTTTGATTACTCAAATCCTGCGATTTTGATGCTAAATAATTTAAAAACTGATATGTATTTATTAATAATCATATTGCAATGTAATATTAGGTAATATTTAGTTGGAATATTTAGTGTAACCTCATAATTTCCCTTTGGTAGGTATTTTTTACAGTATTTTCGCCCTAGAATTCCGCGGAGCACACTTTGAGAATGACTGGTATAAGATAATGGAGAACAATGCGAAATGACGATAACTCTATCTACAGACCAGCCTATCATTAGCATAAAATAATTAGTCGTTTTTCTCCATTGAAATTCAATTGAGTGGAAATTCCTTTTCCTTTAAATCCTTTGTTTTGCATAATCGTTTCCTTTTAATCACTTCACTCATATATGTATGTATAAAACTAACTAAAATATTGTACATAACAAATCGCTAAATTTCATATCATTTTTGTTCTTTGCTGAATAATTCTATACTAAATAAATCCAGTTAAAACTATAAAAGAAAATCCAAACCATAATATTTGTCAAAACAATTCTATTACTAACAAACGTAAATACACTGTTTAGATATAATTCTTGATAATGAAAACCGACCATATTTTTTTTTTCATATACATTGCAGCATTTCAATCTAACGCTAATTAATAACTGAATAATGCAACAATAAGAATACAAATTCGACATAATGACTCAACATATTACCTTGACGATATTGTATTATATTTGTCAACGTATGACATAGTTTAATAAAACTAGTAATATAAAGACACGAACAGCATTTCAGCAGTCTACATTACTAAAAATAAACCATTAAGATTGGATATAGGTACAATTAGCAAAAGATTCGCTGCGTCCCCTCAACATCTGTTTTCACTTGCACTCTTATATAATAAACTGATTCCTAACTGATTGTACATTTTACTATATCATTAGGTTTACATTCCTAATAGGTTAGAAATAAAGGGAGCGTACACTGAGAACTCATCATGAATTACCAGATACACCAGTTATGCCTTGTCAACCACGCATCATACTTCTCTGTGATAGCAGTTGTATCCGCCCATGCGGTCAAATGATGGTCTTCTATAAAATATCTTATTTATTAGGTATTACACATATACCTCTATTTCTTCATATATTATACCAAGAATCTATATTTGTTTAGACTTTTAGACGTGGGGAATTACACAAGCTTAGTGTGACATTACAATAACAAAATAACTATTATTTATGCAAACAAAAGAAAAATTAAGTCTAAAAATGATAACATTCTAAGTAGATGATTAATTCTAAAAACAAATGATTTAATTCTATTTTCGGATAATTTCGATAAATTCGATTGTTAATTGTTTTTATTGTTACAATTGCCCATCGCTAACCGCTAGGACGATAGATAAAGCAATTTGCCGCTGACTAACTACGAACCTAAGTGCCTACTAAGAAAAATCTAAAAGACTTTATGCAACTTACTATTAAAACTATTTTAATTAAATCCAAGTTTTTTTTTAAGACAAAATTAATCAATATAAAGTATAAATAAATAAATACACATATAATGTTCTAACTTGGATAATAATAATTATTATAAAAAGAAATATCAATAAAAATACTCGATAATGTTGAACTATTGTCATAATCGTATGTTGTAATAATATACACAAAAATATAATATAAAAAACTTAGAGGTGATAGTTTATCTCGCATGATAAACTCAATTGCGTCAATTTAACATTATCGGTTTAACGGCCTCATTTACTTTAATTTACCTAACTACTACATTAATTACTTACTAAATTAAAACAACAACAAAAACATTAGTTTACTTATACCGAGATTCCTAATATTAGTATTGCTTAAAGCATCTGTATGAGCTGTCAAAGTGACAGATGTTGTATGGATAAACTGTCACTTTGACAGCTCGAATGAGTACTTTATGCAATATTAATATTAAGCAATGTTGAATATTACAATTAAATGTGATTTTGATTTACAATTAAGAATTTATAGATGGGTTATTAAAAAATATAAGTTTTAATTATCGACTTAATACGTTACATTACATGTAATATTATTTATTCGTTTACAAGAAAATTTATTTATAAACAACACACTCTAGCAC
>JAPWLS010002499.1:0-12531 GCA_028551675.1 Tineola bisselliella | reverse complement strand
TGCGAATTCAGCATAAGCGTAATTTAAATCAGAAGGAATTCAATGTGAAATAATAAAGTTCTAAATTAACGAATAATTCGTAATAGGATAGTGGTGTAAATATAACGATGCGGCTGTCTCGCTCGCACACATGCAAATGAATATGTTCTGTCCTTCTCCGAGGACGTGACGTGGGAATACCTAATAATGTTAGGGTTGTCGCTTTTCAGTTTGAGATTGTTTTTTTTTTTTTGGAGTTTTATATTTTAAGGAAAATATCACTAGGTTGTATTATCATGGTGGGATGAACAAAATTGCTGGTTTTAAAGTTGTTATTGTGCATAGTTTGTTTGTGTTGATCAGCCATTCTCAAAGTGGTGTTCCGCGGAACCCTAGGGCTAAAATACTGCAAAAAATACCTACCAAATGGAGATTATAAGGTTACATCTAAATATTACGTAATATTACATTGCAATATGATTATTCATAAATACATATAAATCAGTTTTTTATAATTATATTAAGGTTTTTTCCTTCGCCAAAAAAGTTTGAGAACCGCTGGTGTAGATTATTCGTTGTTGTATTGAGAAAATGTTAATTACGACCATGTTATTAGAAGTTTATGAATTATACTCCAAAAATAAATTTTAGTTAAAAAAAGGTCTGGCTATGCCTGTGTTGGTCTTGTCCTAATGCTCATAGTAGCTATATCACAGTTTTGGGTCATAGGGTTGTGTGTGCATTTATTTATTTATTTATATAAAATTTATTTATTATGAATTGTGACAACCCTGACCGACTAGCCGAGTAACCGTAAAGGTACACCCTACAATACAATATTGGTTTAAAGATCGCAACTCGAAACATCCTTTAGTTTAATGGTTCTCAAAGTTATTGTTGAAAAAAAAAACACAAATATTTTATTCTGTACGTAATAAATGTGTATTAACACTAGAAGTGTCGGGCTGCATACTATACCTTTAAAGACCGCAGCCGTCAATTTTGTTTACTATAAGAATATCGCTGCCGTCACATTGACGTAAAGGAATCTCATATGCCACAAATATAATAATGGTTTTTTACATGGATTTAAGCTGACAATAACAAATTAGGAAAAGTAGTAAAATACGAAAAGAAACAAAAACATAGTTTGTAAAATATTTAAGAACGAAATCGCCGTGCGGTCAATTTGACGGCGTTGGTCTTTCTAGTATTAATGTGACTGAATAAAATCAATATTGTAGCTAATTGGTTTCGATCGGGAATCGAACACTGTTATTGTAATATATTAAGAGGTATATTAAAGACGGTTCGTATTATAACTCGAGTGTTATAATACGATCTCTTTCAAACTCGAGCACCCATTAAGCTAATAGTTGAAATTAAAATTATTAATTTGTTTTGCTATCGGTACCTATTTCAAAGTGTTGCAAATCAATAAATATGTACACCTATAAGATTGACGAGCCTAAGTTGGAAAGAGACAGACTCATACGTGCGACAGGGACAGTGTTACAATGTAGACGTTATGGGTTTTTTTAAAGGATGTTTTTTCCTATACCCCATACAGGGCTGTCCAAGCTATATACGTTTGCGGGCTAATTTAATTTACTACAAAAGCTGGAAGGTCGTAGAAAGAATTTTATTAATCAAGCTATTTATATCCAAAACTATTAACACTGTCGATTTTAAGAAGGCATCACGGGCCGTTGTTTGGACAACCCTGCCTCAACATATGAGCTAATTATGCCATATACCAGAGGTGGCCAAGCGAGCCACATACGGTTCTTTGAAGGATTATTTGTGGCTCTCAATAAATGTACCCGAGTTCCCATTTCATTTTTGTGCTATTATATTTTAAAATATTATTGTTCTGTATGTGTTTAACACTAGATTTACCAGACCGTCAAAATGACCGGTCTTGCAAGATCAAATTAAAATTCCTACTGCATCTAACATTTTTTTTAATTCTTCTAATCTTCTTTAATTTATAACAGAAAAATTAGTTTTATGAATTTTATATTATTTTATATATATTTGTAACAAATATATACTTTTTGGTTTTGGTGGAAATAGGTATATTTAAGCTGGTAAATCTAGTGTTAAAAATGTATTTTTAATATTACACATCAATCCCCGAATATTAATGTAATTTTGTAGGTAGGCATAATAAATTCTATTTCAAAATTGTTTAGTGTTTTTATTTATTCATTCATTTGTTTCAGCTCGTCGGCTCACCATGCGGACAACACGGCCAGTACACGTTCTACAAGGCTCTGAGATTTTGCAGTCGGGTGGAGAAGATCGTCGCGATAGGCGATTTCTTCTTCGTCAGGATATGGCAGGACTCGGAGCTTGTGTCTATAGGTACGTGGGTAGTATTACATTTTGCCAACCAGAGAAGTGAAAGCAAAAGTTGCTGGGCTTCTTCTAGCCTGTAGTTATGGAGACACAGAGCAGTTTATGAGACCCTGATGCTGTATTAGACCCAAACGATAAATCAAGCTAGATGTTCGATTGAAAACGGTTTATTAAAATTTATATAAATCTAAGTGATGGGTTCCATGAAAAATTCTGTCTGTCTTTAATATGTCTTCTACCTTCCACCTGCCTGGCATATAAGCCTCGAGCGGAGACAATTGTTCCCACAGACAGACTGAAAATGGTGGTTCTACCCCAGGCTAGTTGCCATTGTGGCGGTCGATTCTACAGGCCGAAAATACTTATTTGGGGTTTTGACGTTTATTCTGTCAGTGTCATCTCTTTTGTTTTTTTTCTGTTCTTTTTATTGCTACAAGGCATTGTGATGATTATATTTTTAATCTGCAATATTATTTCACATAAGTTTCTCTAAACCACCATCAGTATCCTTACCACTCTTATTAGCAACTTATTTTCGATTGTAATATTACATTTCGTGTAATCATGTATTGAAATTATTTTCTTTTTATAATCTTTTGTAGGCGAGCTTCAGCTGCTGTGGACGGACAGAGTTTCAGATCAGACTCTGGTCAGTTTGCGTTTATACTTCTTGCCTGAAAACACGCCGGATGGCAGACATTTGCATGGAGAGGTGAGCGATCGCTTTTTAATCATTTTTTTATGTTTTAAACCCTCACTATGCTGACACTTCAATAATATCTCTTTTAGTCACGTATAAGGTCAAATGTACTGTAACTTAGAAATAATTAACAAAAAAATGTGGTCCTAGGGGCTACTCAGGCATATCAGAAGTTTTGTGATATGGCGATCATCTCTGCAGCTTACGTGAATTTTGACTTATTTTGCCCGTAAAAAGTTATGTCAAATGTATGTAAAGTAAGCACTGAGTAGCCTATCCGACGTGATGTCGCTGTCAAATCCGTAATTGCGGGTCTGTACGTGTTCTTGAGTAGGAAATGTCCGTATTTTCGTCCGAAGTTCGTGCGCCTGAGTAGCCCCCCTGAATCGGTCTTTTTTCAAGAACAAATATCAGTTTATATATGTAGTTTAGGGCACTCAGCTGTCATGTTTTGGAGCTTATTCGACTAATTGTTTTTTATATCTAAGCCTAAAAACACACATCCGTTCCCGTTCGCAGCCAACGTCGAAGTGCCATCCGCAGGCCTCGTGCGTTCTTCATTTATTTCTTTCTGAATTCTTAATTTAAAATTGACAGTTAAATATTTTACAAAAATTCGATATTCTAAGAATATCGGTCGTCGTAAGAATATAGTGGATAGGAAAGATTTAACTGTACAGTTCTATCTTAATAATTATAACGTCGGATACTATTAACATAGTAGGAACTAACATTTTGGTAATTTCATGAAAAATTTCTTTCAATGATTTCTGAGATACTTCAATACAATAAGGATGAATCTACACAAACAAACTATGCACAATGACAAATTTAAAACGCTTTGTAAAACTGCAATTTTGTACATAACCTACCATGTTAATGTGATCCTTATATTTCGAACAATAACTTTAAATTTCGACTTGTAACTCCTTTTTTTTGTTAGTGTTCTATTTTTGTCTCTCTCTAATGTTATAGAAATTGATTGTGCGTCCTCCTCTAATCCTTGTTTGGCAGCGTCAACTATTTTATAGTTTGATATTATGAAGTTTTTATAGTAAGTACGTTCGGTTTTGATCGTTTAGTTCTTCTGTATTTATTATTTTATATTTTAATACAGGAATAAATACGTTATAATCTACTTTTTTTTCCCCCTCTTCCTTACATCTAATTGGTTCTTGTTTTTTTTTTAATTTTTTTTTTAAATTTTATGTATCTTTGTAATTTTATTAGAAGTGTAGTATCTATCCCTTTATCACCTCGAGCATGCCGTCCTATCCTATAATTAAAATTTCATTTAGTTTATATAATAGTAGTCCTTTTTATAATATGTAGTTCTAATGTAATTTTGTAGGTAGGCGAAATAAATAAATAAATACTTGCTAAAGAATGTACAGAGGCTATTATAACGAGATGATTAGTAAAGTAACTATTGTTTTGGACAAATGTAATAATAATAATACTTTATTCAAATATTTAAGTGTATACATAAGGTTTCACCAGTGGTTCCCAAACTATCTTGTAAATTATTATTACTAACACTATAATAAATGTAGGGATTTTGTACTACATTAGTATTTTGATAATCGTCTCGAAATTTATTTATTCATTTTCTTTTTTCGACAATCAACTGACACTTTTGCGCTTTCATACTTTTTTTTTTGAAACAGAACTGTTTTATATTCCAACAAAAGAAACCAAAGCGATCGGACCTCATACAGCTATAGCTATGAAGATCATGACTCAAGAGCTTGACTGAGATTATCAATTTTCTAAAAATTAATACATACAATGATGTTTCATAAACTTAATTTTTTTTTATAATAAAAAGTATCCTATGTTACTTCTAGTACCTCCAAAAATATTTGTACAAAGTTTCATGATGATCGGTTGAGTAGTTGTTGCGTGAAAACGTAACAAACAAACTCACATTTACATTTATAATATTAGTAGGGATATATAGATAATGTAATTGTTTTAATGTACTATGTAAAGTACCAATAAATATGGTTTATTTTAGTTCCCATCAGTTCAGCTGTGATTTGTGACTTTTTATTGTACACTGCTCAGTATCAAGATTGTTTAGTCGATCTTCAGTCATACCATTTAGTCGGATACGTGGCGAGCTATACTATACGCGCAGGCCCCTTGCGACAAGAATTGGAATATAGAATTGTATGGAGACGAATTTATTATTATTTTATATTGTATAATCGGAGTTTCAAGGTGGTCTTTTGTACTTTATTAGTTAGACTATTAGACGAATACTCGACATTGGTAGAATTGTCTTCATTAGACATTTGAGGCAATTTAACCTTTAACTACTGAGGTGGATTTAATTTCACGTAAACACTTACGTGTGGGCCTCAGAGTCCCGTATATATATGTGTGCTTGTATTAAAAAAATTTTAGGGTTTAATATTTAGCTTCAGTGGATGTATTTAAATAAAATAAAATATTTTTTTATAATTTATTTGTATATACTTAAAAACTATCATTTCAAAGTTTAGAAAACACTTAGTATTTTCTTGGAAAAAAATTAAAAACTATCACCAGTATTTTTTTGGAAAAAATCACATGAGATCATAAATCAGCAAGAATAAATAATTTTAAAAAATCAATAAATTAACTAATTAGAGTAATTTAAAAAAAATATTTTCTCAAAATCTGAGAGGACCCCATCTCAGGTTTAAAAAAAGAAGAGGGAAAAATTAAAACTTTTATTTAAAAAGTGCAAATAGGTAAATAACCGAGATGGCGATTTTTGCGATTGCTATGTCTTCCAGCTTCCAATTTTAAGATGGAGAATAGTGCGGAGGTAAATAGACGGAGGTTCAAACAGTATTCTAGCTCATCTTATGCGTTCATTGAACTTCGTTTTTTTTGTGATAATTGTTTGTTGATTTGAAATAGGTATGTGTTAATCATAATTATTTACTTTATATTTTTTTTTCTTTAAAATTATTATAATCTATTAAAGTTTGAGAGCCACAGTTGTTAGGCATCGCTTGCTTATCTGACGTAAAAAAAACGCGTCAGCTTTAAATAAGTTTTCGACTGACAATCTGTTGTACAGTCACTAGTAAAATTTTTTTTTGTTTTCCACCGTAGTCGATGAATTTTTTTATGTAGCATATAGCTGGTGTTTGGAGAAGCTGATGTGAAATAATAATGCGGATTAAAATAGATTGCAAATATTTATTATCATAGTCTAGTTAGAGAAAAAGCTCTAATTTAAAAAAAAAAAAAAAGGCCTTTGACATTTGATATGTTATGACTTCTTTTGTATTTTTCTTCCCTGTCAATTAGCTTTATGATTTATATATTTTCAATCAATATCAAACCGCAATATTATTTCACAACAGTTTCTCTAAACGTGTTTGTAAATAAATTCTTTTTTTTAAAAAGCCATCAGTTCGTTTAATTGGCGTCACATGACATTTCTCTAATGTGCGATATGCTTATTGCTCTGACTGTACAGATGTACAGTTAACAGCTGTTATCAGTTATTTACACGAAATTATAAACTGCGCTGATAAGATTAGTAAATATCAACCGCGGCAGATCTCGCAGCGAATCTAAAATAATACAAATATATTTATATTTATTTTAGCCTAAAGGGATTAAGTTCGCCTTTTATTCATGTATTTATTTATTTATAAACCTACCTACAAAATTATATTAGGTCTAAATATTATAAAAATGATTACTATTATAAAAAATAAATGAAATTTTAATTATAGGATAGGACGGTATGCTCGAAATGATAAAGAGATAGATACTACACTTCTAATCAAATTACAAAAATACATACATACATACCAAATAGATTTAAGGAAAAAAAAAAACAAAATTAAAATTCTTGTTAGTTAGTTAGTTAAAGATAGTTAGTATCGAGATGTTTCCTGTATTTTGGTTTGTAGGAAAAAGCATCTATGTCAGTTCTTTTAAATTAATAATTATATTGCAATTAAGATTTTATTATTATTATTAAGTATTTTAAGATACTTTTTAATATTTATGTTTGATTATTTTGCTCTGGGTAGCTGCTTCTCTTCAGGTTTTTTTACTTTGACGTTTAAATACACGGAGCAGGAATCGGGTGCTACCTGTCTCTGGTAGACTCCGATATGTATAGATATAAAATAATATAACAGAGTCAAAAACGCCTAAGAAGAACCTTAACTATGTACTAGGACAGCGGTTCTCAAACTTTTTTGGCGAAGGAAAAAGCCTTAATATAATTATAAAAACTGATTTATATGTATTTATGAATAATCATATTGCAATGTAATATTTAGATGTAACCTTATAATCTCCCTTTGGTAGGTATTATTTTGGCCCTAGGGTTCCGCGGAACAAACACACTTTGAGAATGGCTGTACTAGGAAATGTTACAAAAAAATAATGTAGTCGTCTCCATGGTTATTTTTGTTCTCATTTATTTATTAAACGTACAAGTGTCACGGCGAGCGCTCGGGTTGCCATCGGCCAGCTCGCAAGTTTCTTCTATTGCATTATATTTTTTTAAATACATAGGTACACGATTTGTTTTATTATTTATTTATTTATTATTATATAATTTTTATTTACTTTTAAGTACAGTAGTAGTACAAGTACAGGCTATGATTGACGAGTTTCTTGTGGTATTCTTCGTGTCATGCGACTTTCCGAAGTCACGGTAGAGTCTAACGATGAGCAAGTGTACGCCTTTAGTGGCTATGCTAACAAACTAATCTCATTTCAGTTCATATTATTTTAGTAATTTTTAAACTTTGCAATTAAGCAATTGTTATGTGTTTGCTAATATGAAAGATTTAGGACGCTTATCTGTCATTCTTGTAGATACGAATAAATGACAGGTGAGCGTCCTAAACTATTAAGTGATTCCTACTTAATATTATAAATGTGAATGTGAGTTTGTTTGTTTGTTATGCTTTCACGCAACAATTGCTTAACTGATCATCGTGAAACTTTGTACATATATTTTTGGAGGTACTAGAAGTTACATAGGATACTTTTTGTTTAAAAAATAATAATTATTTTTTACTATATTACATATTGATTCATTTCTATTGAAATGATCTCTGATACTTATTTAATTATATACAACAACGGGCACAATGACAACTTTAAATAGAAATTATTGTATATCCCAAAACTCAACGATAAGATTTAATATATACCGATAAGCACCAGTGGGTGGACCCGCTCTTCACTGCTCGAGAAAAAATAAGAAAAAAATATATCTAATTTTTTTTTGAAAATACTAAGTAAATTCTGAAAACCTTCGAAAATTGACACCCTATATGATATTTTCAAGTGCCACGACCACAAATTTACAAATATTTCAGATTTTTTTTTTGTATCGGCAACCTAAGTAGTACTGCTATCCATTATAATCCTTACAAATTTCAGAATGCCTGTAGTTTTTACACAAAAATGAATCAAATTTCTTTTTTCCCTAAATACTATGGCAAGTTTTTTCAAAAGTTGACGCAACTAACCAAGATTCCTAAGTGGTATAATACTCTAGAAAAACTAATCACAAAAAAAAAAATATGCCTGTCATTTCTAAAGTCGAGCTTTTTTAGATATATAATAACGTTAAAATAATAACGTTAATATTATTGAATAATATAATTTAAAAAAAATTAAACTTATCTTTTCTTTGTGTGCTGCCAAATTTTGAAATCGTTAAAAGTGTGCTGCAACAAAAAAGGTTGAGAACCACTGACCTAACATCTCCTCCCTAGATGTCTTCATACTTACTCTTTTCCCTTCAACAAATAAAAATAACAAAGTACAAACAAAAAACCTAATTAACAATATACTTACTTATATATTGCCCTGATCCTAAAATAGGACAATGGGTATCTTAACAAGAATCATATAAATTTAAAAAACCAAAATTCATATTACACGTTAGATGAATATCTTACTGATAAAAAAGCTTACACATAATCTATGTCATTTTATGTTCACCCTTAAGCATATAATAGGATGCCATTGCCCCTATACAGCAGCTATTCTTCTATATCATATTATATATTATTATGACATTAGTATGTAAGTGGACAATGCCAGTATACAGCAGCTAAATCAAATTATATTTGTATTAGTATTGACGAGTAAAAGCGCTTTATTGGAGACCAATTACTAAATACACAAATTCGACATGGTGTCTTACAACGAGAAATATCGTGACGAAATATTATGTCGAAATTGTACACGGGTTAAGTGGAACTAAAACTTATTTACGCACACCAATGCGCATGTCTCATTTGTTTTTTTAAACTTCAAAGTTTTTTTTTACTGTAACATTTTGGGCCTTAGTACATAGATAAAAGAAATAGGTTATATTTCGCTTTGTCGTTGAAATTAGTTACAAGCGAATGTAACGATGCAGTTTTTGAATAATATGGAGAATTATTTGAGTAAGTTTTGGCTTTCTTTCGTTTTAGAAGTCGATTTAAATTACTGGATTATTTCGTTTTTAATCTATACATTTTTAAATGTAGTAAATAAAGTAGTTAGTATGTTAATAGAGTTTTGTTATAAAGATTGGTCCATTGGACTAATGTATGTACTATACATGCTGTATCAAGAATATTTAAATGAGGTTTTTAAAAAAATAATTATTATTGGGCCGTCGTAGTTCTATATATAGAAAGGTATAAAGTAAATGAAACAATTTAATTATTAAAGTGCTTTGTTTTTTATTTTATATATATTATTATTATTTTGCAGTAATAACGTGAATTAGCAACAAATTAGAAAACAACAAGATGAACTAAAACATTCCAAATTTAATGCGAAAATGCTCTGACCCCATGCGAGTGATTAAGGGTTAAATAGGACACGGCGTATACATTTTTGGCTTTGAGTATAATCATGGTTGGTAATATGCATTCGTAGGATTAATAAAAACTGGGTCAAGGTTGCATAAACATGTCCACGTGCATACCTCTTTAAATTGCTAGTGTTATAATGTTGAAAACTTGACAAACAATTACAACAATAGTCTTCAATTAATTCGATAATCGCACTTCACTTGTTTTCCCCGAAATCCAAGATGGCGGTCGTGTTTAGCAATTAACAATCACAAATAATGCAAAATAATCAAAAGTAGATTTTCGATGATACTAATAAATGTACTAGATTCATTTATTAGTATAAAGCATAAATTTAATAATAAAAAATGTAGGTATTTTTTTTCTAGAACAAATAGAAAAGAAAGGTCAGTGAGAAGTACGGGGTGGGGCGCGGGAAACTCCCACCTTTCAAAATACTGGTAAAAGAAAACTATATATATATATACATATATTATACATTTACAATACCTTATTTTTAAACTAAGTTATCATGTACCATGAATATCAGGACAAAGACTACACAAACACAGTAATAGGAAGGACACACGAAACAAAATTAAACCTGGGACTTGTTTTTTTTTTAATTCAATTGTTATTTTGTTATATGTACTTGCTGTACTGAAACGTCCGGTGCATGTTTTAAACTTGCTCCCCCCCTTCCTCCGTGACCGCTCGCCCCACCCTGCTGCCGTACTCCGAAACAAAACAATAGTTATTGCTCGCATTTCTATCTCGGCAGTTAACCTCATTGATAAGAAACTACGGAGTATGAATTTTTTGATAAGGAAAGGAGAAATGTATTACAAACAAAAAAATAATAATACATTACGTACAAACAATCTTCAAATGGATACAGATTGGACTTTGGACTGGAAGAAACAATCATTAGAAAGAGATAGCTATATTCTTATCGTGTGTGAAAGGGATGCCGATATCTCGTTTGCCGTTCACGATACCGCGATCGTTTTTTTCTTTCTATCGCTTATATACCTACAAAAAGTGTATCCATTTGAAAAATTTGTATACGTCAGTCAGTGCCTTTGTCGTGTCTAAAATAGTCAATGATACTTTTTAACGGAATAACGGAAATAGTATATTTTTTAATGGAAGTGTTTGATAATTGTAGAATAAATTATAAATTATATCATAATAATAATAATAATAATAAATTGTTTATTGTACCAAAAATCACAAAAGGCGAACTTAATGTCAGTTAACCTTTGGGAGATGTGAGCGGTGATGTTGTTAATAGTACAGAAAAGTAAAATAATAGAATAAATACAAAATAATACACAAATAATTTGGATTATAAATAAATAATTACACTAATAAAATCCCTTACTAATATAAATGTGAAAGTGAGTTTGTTTGTTACGTTTTCACGCAATAACTACTTGACCGATCATCATGAAACGTTATACACATAGTTTTTGAGGTTCTAGAAGTAACATAGGATACTTTTTATTAAAAAATAAATATTTTTACTATATTTGTTGGCGATCACTACCTCCTTTTGATTTTTATAAATTATATATTAAGTTTTATAAAAAATACGACTGTCAATGTCAAGCTGAAAGCAAGAAACTTCAAAAGCGAAAAGTGGATTTTTCTTTTGCACGGACTCAAAAACATAATATATTGCGAAATAGCAGCAATAATAGTTTCCAATTGACTATAGTTAGTATGATCTCTGATACTTATTTAATGATTTAAATGCGAGCGAAGTCGGGGGTAAAAGCTAGTAATAATATAAATATACCTAATAATTATATCAGAGGATATTGTTGTTCTGTTTATGTGGGTAGTGCTTATGGAAATTGTTTTCATAAGATGGCTTCATGGACTAGTGTGGGTGCTTAAATAACCACTGGTATATACCAGGGGGATCGTGGAAAAATAAGTGGGATTTGGAATGGAACCCGAATCCGGTCGACTGTGAATGATTTCACACCCATAACTAATTAACTAAATGGAAAACTGTTTCGTAATATCCGAGAGTCGTTTGTACGATTATTACAACGAAATTATATTGTGATATCAAATATGTACGTGATAATTTATAATATACTAACTTTTACCCGCGGCTTCGCTCGCATTTAAGTCATTAAATAAGTATCAGAGATCATTTCAATAGAAATGAATCAATATGATTCCAAACAGCTGAAACTATAGTCAGTTGGAAACTATAATAAAAAGTATCCTATGTTACTTCTAGTACCTCCAAAAATATGTGTACAAAGTTTTATCATGATCGGTTAAGTAGTTGTTGCGTGAAAACGTAACAAACAAACTCACATTCACATTTATAATATTAGTAGGGATTATATAATTATTATATTATATTAGGTGATAAATCTCTGATGATACTGTAGGATAGTGGTTTTCTATGTTGACTGGTTTCTGACGCATCTTGGGATACACCTCTTGGCAGTCTTAGGTGTTGATATTGGGAATGCTCAGAGATCCCCTAGTGGCGAGTAGTGGAACTACTTAATGCAGTCACTTTTGTTCTAATTGGAATATGAATAAAGGACTAGTTTATTAACACATATACAGGGTGTCCCAAAACTCAACGATAAGCCGGCACCAGTGGGTGGACCCGCTCTTCACTGCTCGAGG